>CAUYLG010012133.1:0-14800 GCA_963573385.1 Cacajao melanocephalus
AATGGGAAGTCTTAACTGGTGTATTTGAATTTATTAGTCTCTTCTATTAGAATTTGTGAGGAACCAACCCAAATGCCCATCAATGATAGACTGGATAAAGAAAATGTGGCACATATACGCCATGGAATACTATGCAGCCATTAAAAAAAGGATGAGTTCATGTCCTTTACAGGGACGTGGATGAAACTGGAAACCATCATTCTCAGCAAACTAACACAAGAACAGAAAACCAAACGGTGCATGTTCTCACTCGTAAGTGGGTGTTGAACAATGAGAACACATGGACACAGGGAGGGGAACATCACATATCAGGTCCTGTTGGGGTCAGGGGGGCTAAGGGAGGGATAGCAGGGGGTAGAGGGATTGTGGAGGCATAACATTAGGAGAAATACCTAATGTAGATGATGGGTGGATGCATGCAGCAAACCACCATGGCACATGTATACCTATGTAACAAATCTGCATGTTCTGCACATGTACCACAGAACTTAAAGTATAATAATAAAAAAAAAACTAAAAAAAAGAATTCTGAATTTCATTTCATTTTGTTCTCTTGTTTACAGAATGAATTTCTACCTCAATCTTATAAAATAATTTTCAGTGATGTCTTCTAAAACATTTTACAGTTATGCGTTTTACATTTAAGTCTTTGCTTAAGCTGAGATGGATTTATGTATGGTGTGAATTAGGGCCGCAAATTTAATTAGGAATCTTAATTCCACTTGTAATCTTAACTCCCCCTTGCCATGTAACATGATATTTCACAGCTTCTGCAGATTAGCACATAGACATCTTTGGGGTGAAAGAAATTATTCTGCTTCCTACAGTGTGCTGTTTGGCCTCAAAGTTTCATATTTAACTTATATGCAAAATATAAGTTGGATATGAAAACATTCACAATGTCTAATTCCTCCTAACAGCCACAAATGTCTCAACTAATTACAGCATATACAGTTAAAAAAAAAGTCATCTAAATTTCATCAACTTGAAAGTCTTAAGTCTAACTATCTAAATCATTTAAATCAGGTATGAATGTGGCTCTGTGTATAATCCATTCTAAGGCATAATTCTCCATCTGAAACCTGCAAAACTCAAGAAACAAGTTATCTGCTACCAAAATATACCATGGTAGGACAGACATAAGATATCAGTTACAGAAATTCCCATTCAAAAGGGGAGAAAATTGAAGGAAACAAACAAACTAAATCCAAGAGTCAGTGGTTCCAAGCAATTTTGAAATCCAGCAGGGGAACACTCCATTTGGTTCCAAGGTCTGGGAATAATCCTCTATCCTTGAGATACCTCCCTCTGGGCTGGAGGCTTCAACCTTTAGGCTCATGGATTTATTTTCACAATCATAAATCCTTTTTCTTAAAAGATAGCATGCATTTACAGCTGAGTTGTTTTACCAGACTGTTTCTTGCCTGTAGAATCTGGGGAAGGGGTTGACAGACTGTTTTCATTTCATCCTCTCCCTGCACCTTTCAGTCCAAGATGGCAGTATTTCTGCTAATAAGAAATTTCAAGAACTTTGTTGATCACCCATGTATGTCATGGGGATTCATGCCATTAGATAAGAGGCTCCTCCACAGGTCTTTCATGGATAATCTCAACTCTGTTCTTGGCTTCTGCTTAGATGGCTGAAACGATCTATGAGTAACACTTCTAGTCTGTTCAAAAACCATCTGTGCAACTGAATACTCTGATCCTTTGATCTTTCCAAAGCACTGGCATAAGGCTGTGCACCACACCCTGGACTTTCTGTACAGAGCATGCTTCCCTGAAACTGAATATCCTAATTTTAATATCTTTTATAATATGGATAAGCCAAGAATTTTCTGAATTATCAAATTCCAGCTTCTCTTTGCTTA
The DNA here is from genome assembly GCA_963573385.1 of Cacajao melanocephalus. Classification (NCBI taxonomy): domain Eukaryota; kingdom Metazoa; phylum Chordata; class Mammalia; order Primates; family Pitheciidae; genus Cacajao; species Cacajao melanocephalus. The sequence goes on from CAUYLG010012133.1 coordinate 1,872, forward strand.
ACAGTTCTGCAGTTGATCTCTTTCCTCTTGCATTTTATTATAGCAGGGAGAAGAAACTAGACCTCACCTTTAATAATTTGGTTGAAATATTTTCTGCTAATATCCAAGCACATTGTTTACAAATTCTGCTTTCCACATACCTGTACACAATTCTACTAAACTTTCTGTCACTATGTAAAAAGGATCTCTTTTCCTCTAATTTTCAATAACATAGTCCTTATTTCCAACTGTGCCCTCACTGGAAGTGCCTTTAATGCCCATATTTTCACCAACAAACTGCTCATAATGATCTAAGCACTCTCTGAGATGTGGTAAGTTTTCCTTAACATGATCCTCACTTTCTTCCGTGTCCTCACTAACAGAGACATTAACAGAAATATTTCTGCTAAGAGTGTTTGTGAGGCAATCTAGGTTTTCTTCTCTCATGCACTTCAGAATTCTTCCAGCCTCTGCCCATTGACCAATTCTAAAGTTAATTCTGTATTTGTAGGTATTTATCTCAATAACGTCACACTTACAGGTACCAAAATTTAAATTAGCTTCCTATTGCTATTATTACAAATTACCATAAACTTTGCGGTTTAAAACAGCAAAAATTAGTTACCTTACAGTTATGAAGGTTAGAAGTCCAAAATAGGTCTTACTGGGCTGAAATAAAGACATTGGCAGGACTGTGTTCCTTCTGGATTTGCTAGAGGGGAATTCATTTTCTTGAGTTTTAAATGTTACTCACATTCCTTTCATCCCCTACTTCCATCTTCAAAGCCAGTAATGGCCAGTCAGGTCCTGCTCATACTGTATCACTGACTCTTCTGCCTCCTTCCTCCACAGTTAGGAACCCATATAATTACACCAAGTCCAGATAATCTAAGATAACACCATTGTTTTGAGGTCAACTAATTAGCAACCTTAATATCCCCTTGCCATGTAATAGAACATATTCCAGGGATGCATATCTTTTTTTTTTTATTGTCACTGAGTCATAGTATGCATATCTTTATGATGATATCTATCTGCCTCATGATATGCTTATTATAGATTTCTGTGAATATCTTTTAATAAAGTTTTTAATTAATACTTTTAAAACAAATTAAGAATGTGTCTAATGTGTCTTTTAAATTTCATGAGACACAGTTACATATTCATTAATAATTTCTTCATTCATTGTGAAAATGTTTTGAAGACTAATCTTAGTTTTGGGTACTCAACTGGGAGTTGTCAAAATGGAACCATCTCTGAGAGGCAGGGAAGCATGAGGCTAAGCTCACAGATTCTAGAATTTAACTGCCTGGGGTTGAATTCATTGCCACAGCAGCAACACTACTTATAAGCTCTCTCATCTTGGGATAGTTATTTATCCTTCCATGCCTCAGTTTTCTTATCTTAGCAAGAGGCTTAAACTAGTGCCTAACATGTTAAACATCACATTAAGTGTTTGCCATTAACATCACTTTCATTTTCAGCCCTCAAGGAGCTCATGGTTTGGTTGTGGATTCAGATAAGTAAACAAAGTGTAATTGTTTCCATGACTAAGGTAAATTTTAGACAAAATGAGACTTATTGCATTTTGGTTAGACTATAAAGTCAGCTTATCTAAGAAAATAAAATATTTTCTTCTCCCTGACTATCGTCTCCCCTTTCTCCTGTGTTCCCTTATGAAATGTTAGCATTCTGCTCAGCTTACGCATGTGAGAAGTCTAGGTGCTCTCCTGCCCTTCCCTTCCCCATCTTTCACATCTACTCAGCCAAGTCCTGTTAATTCAATCTCACTAACATACAGCTTTTCTTTTCCTTCTTTTCATGTCCCTGTTCCATTTTTTATCATCATTAACTTTGAATATTTAGTACTTTACTAATTGTGCTACCTCCCTCTTGTATCTCACCCCTTTCTTCTATCTGTCACAAAGCTTCCAGGGTGATTTTTCTAGAAAACAAATTTGATTGCTTTCTGTTGAAAACATTTTCACCCTCAGGATTAAAGCCAAACCCTTTCACATGATATATACATCAGTTAGTATACTTTTGTCCACTATAAATTAAATCTACCTAATTTGCAACATGAGTCCCTAGTAAATACATAGGGGTTTATTTTCTTCACATGATAAAATGTCTGCAAACAAGTGATGGCTGGGATTTGTTCAGAGCCCCAGTAAAGGATCCAAGGTCTTTCTCCCTTTCTACTTTGCCACTGTTAACAAGTTGGCAACTCTCATGCATGCTAACTCATGGTCATGTCGTGCCTGCTACTGCTCCAGGCACCACATTTATGTTGAAGGCAGGAAGAAGGGGAAGGGACAAAAGACTTCTCTTTACATCTTACTGGCCAGAACTGGATCACATGTCTGCTTGTTGGCCAGTCGTTAAGGAAGGGGAATGGCCCATTCATGATTTAATCCCTAGACTGAGAAGAGTATTGCCTTCCCAGAGATCAAGGGATCTCTATCTGTGACCCGAGTCAAGGTTCTGATAGTAGGGAAGACATGGTGAATGATACTGGGTAAGACACAGGCAGGGTTTGCCACAGCATCCATGCTTGATCTAGATTTTGCTTACCTCTTCAAGCTCATTTCTCACCATTGTCACTCTCAATCCACACACCACTCTCAACCCTAAGCCAGGCAATCTGGTTCTCTGTTATGTGAAATTTTCTAAGATGCTGCTGTTGCATTATGCCTTTGTGCCTTTCCCTACGTTGTTGCATCTGTCTGGGAACCCTCTGTGCTGTGTCTTCCTAACAAACATGTTCTCATCTTCTTGGAAAATATATCCTTATCCTGCAAGAAAACTAGAGTATCTGTCCCTCTGTGAAGACTTCTGAGTCTGCCTGAGCTTCCACTCTAACCTGTATATGCTTCCATTCCAGTAGGCTTTGTATTTGTGTGTTATATTTTTGTTTTCCCTCCCTAAACAGTAACTTCCTTGAGAGTGGACCAATGTTTTACTGTCTTTGTATTCTCAAAGTGCATAGTGGCTGGCATGAAGCTTTTCTCTGGACATATTTGGCTGTGACAGTGGAAGGGATATACTATCTGGAGCTTGAAGGATGAGTAGGATTTGCTAGAGAGGCCATGCAGAAGGTCATTCAAGCAAAAGAGAATGGCTTATGTTTCCTAAATGACCTTTAAGTGTTACCTTAAAAGTCATTTCCTTCTCTGATCCACATGCCAAGTTTATGTTACCTTGCTCTATTTCCACTTTCCTTATCACAACATTGATCCCCTTTTCCTCCCATCACTTCCCCACCTAGCCAATCTCAGCAAAGGGAATTACCATTCATCATTCATTCACTCAGTTGCTCAAGCTAAAAACATAATGGTCATTCTTACTTCCTTTCTTTCCAACATGCCTTTTATTCATTCCAGCAGTATGCCTTGCCTGCTTCATCTCCAAGTTACCCTATCATTACCTCTTTTCAAGTCAATCTTGGCCACGCTTATTCAAGCCAGCAGCATTTCTCTCTTGAACTTCCTTAAAATTCTTCCTTCTGCTAATACTTTTGCTCTCTCTCTCTGCATTCCATTCTTCACCCAGCTGCCAAGGTAACATTTTGCAAACCCCAAACAGATCACACCTTTCCCCTACTTAAAATTCCCCATCTCCTTTAGAATAAAGCCTTTCTTGGCTTCCAAGGCCCTATGTGTTCTGCCCTCTGTTTGTCTCTCAGACTTTGTACCTGTTCCTCCCTCCCCTAATTCACTGCTCCAGACCTCTTTGCCTTCTTGCTGTTTATTGCTTTTCTGTCTACCTGGACTACTCTTCCCCCAGTGACTCCTGTGACTTGTTCCTCCTGATAATCCTCATCTCTTCTCATTCGGATAATTTCACTCAGAATGTACTGGTAAGCAGTGAGGGATTTGGAGTCAGATTTCTCGGATTAAAATTCAACAATTATCAGCAAGAGACATTAGATAAGTTTCTTAAATTGCCTTTGCCTCAGTTTCCCTCAACAACTTTAAAGTTTGTAAGCACTTAGGAGAAGGCTTGCCTGTAGTAAATCTTGTGCAAATGTGGCTCATTATAATTTTATCAACTTAAATATAACTCTTCAGAGAGACTTCCTCACTCAGTGTAAAAGAGTAGCCCTCAGTATTTCTATCATATCAGTTTGTTTTGAATTCTTTGTAAAAGCTATAGCATTGTTTTGCTTGTTCATTTCTGTGTTGCTTTTTCCTCCTAGAATTGAGCTGGAGAGAGCAGAAGGTACGTTCCTGCTCTATCTGCAGCATCCGGAACAGGTCTAGCAACTGGTGGCATTTCAACTGGTAACACACACACAGGTGTGCCATTGACCTTGGAATAAAATCCAGACTCCTAGCTCCATCCTACAAGGCCGACACTGTCTCCTCTCTGTCTTTCTGATCCCATCTCTAACCTCCCTTCTCTTTCCTCATAAGCCTTCTTTCTTAGTGTGAGTTTCTTCCCACAGGATTCTTTTGAGCACCTTCCAAATAAAGTTCTCAGACTTTCCTCACAAGACCTAATATTACTCCTAATTTTCCTGAATTTGCAGCCAGCACCCATCTTAGGTCTTTTGCTATGGATTCCACTCTTCTAGATGTTAAAACTTTCTCTTTGAATTCATGTCTGTACTTTAATTTAGTTCCCGTGTTACACAGTTCTTGTCTGCTAGCCTCTCTCTTCCTTCTAGAATCCCACTTCAAGGGAGTTTAGCACCATGCTGTTTGGTTACAAATTTAATTTTAGGGACATTGTAAATAATGTGAGCATACTGCCTGGGTATTCTTTTCTCCTTGTCCTTTATACACAGATTATGGTTGACAACTCACCATTGACACAGTATATGATTCCAATTCTTCTTTTTTAAAAATAATTATTATTCTATTTCTGGGCAAGATCCCCAACCAGGGAGGTAAACAAGTAAATCATTATGGTTTTACATGCCTACAGAGAGAGATGAAATGATATAATAGCAGAATAACTAAAAAGCTATTGTGTTGGTTAATTATAACTTTAAAATAATTTATTCTTTGGAGAAAATAAAAATAAATAAAAACTCTAAGAAATTACGGCATGCTATGTAAATAGATCTCTTTGATGACACTTAAATGTAAATAACTCCTTTTAAAAATTGGGTTCTGATTTTGAATACACTTGGAATTTCATGCCTGGTTCCAGATTAATAATGATAGAATAAAATTCCTTAGTATTTAACACATTACTGTGATACAGTGCTTCCTTATAATTTTGGGAAGTTTAAGGCCAAACTGAGATAGTAAGACCATTACCCCAATTCTTAGAGAAAAAAAAGAAAAAAACTGGAATAAAATAATTAAGTCCCCTTTGCCTCCTAATGAACTGGCATGCAACTGTATCCAGTTTCCATTTGCTTTTCCTTTGATCTCTTTAAGCTCTCCCTTGGTCAAACCTCTACTGTTTGAATTGCACTAATTTGTAACTCGGCTTCTTCCATCTGGGGATACAGATTTGTGCAGGCCCGTTCCACGCTGGGCTAAATGCATTCAGCACCTGGCTGAACATATTGGTTTCAGCATATTTACCCAAATTGTTAGTAAAACATCAGAAACAGTCGGCTCCTGCGTATCAAATTGCAAACAGGGTCCCTGTCACTTAACGCTAATACAATTTAGACTTGAAGTTCACAAACAGAAGTGCGGCATTTCCAATCATATCAACTGCAGCCTCTGGAATCCCAGATTTGGTGTCTAAAACATCCAGAGAGAGAGAAAAAAAAAATAGCAGCAGTAATTCAGTTGGTCCCAGACTCGTGTTTTATACATATTTTGTGGATAATTTTTTGACTCTTCCTTTTCAGCTCCTTTTAATTTCCCCAAATCTTTTCACTAGGGCTGTGTCCTGAGTGCTGTAGCCACTCTCATTTCCTGTGGTCTTTTCAGATCTGCTCTTTTCAGCTCCCTCTGTTTGGTTGAGGGATTAGAGCTTCTTAGCCTTAAAGCCAGTTTTGGAATGCAGGCTGAGAGTCAGTGGTGAAGAAACTGTTTCCTCCTTCCATTTTTGTCTTGAAGTATCCTTTTTGACTTACACATCTAGAAACCAACAAAAGCTTTCTATTATTATGGTAGTTGGAAAATGGCCCAGTTCCAACCCAATCCTTTGCAGCAAAGAGTTCCTTCCCCTGTTCTTGCCTTATGCTGTAGATTTCATTATTGTCATGCCTTGTTTACTTACATTTCTATCTGGTGATAAAAGGCTTTTCAGCCTTTAGGCTTCAAGGTCCTTGGCTGCAGAAGGAAGGCTAAAAAAACAAAAAAAAGAGAGAAAAATATGAGATGCCTAGGGAACTTGCCCTGGGACTGCCTTCTCTGTGCAGATTCTGAAACGCTGATGATTAACTCATTGTGTCCTACCCATCTCTCTTAAAAAAATTAGAATCTGTGAATGAACCAGTTTGGTTTCTTAGCTTAGTGTCTGGCTGGGGTTTTGGAGCCATGAGCAAAGTTAGTTGCTTGTTACGTCTTACAAGGAGGGGATGTGGTGGTCCCAGGATGGATAAAAGCTACTCTACACTGCTATAGGAGTGGGACCTTTAGCTGGCCCTGCCATCTCCTATGACGCAGAGGAGACTTCTCTCCTCCCACACATAGGTAAGAACAGAGTCCACCCTCCAGTCCCCGACTACCCAGTGACACAGCAGTCTTAGGAAATCAACTCTCATGTTTCAACACAGCCAGGATTTTCCAAGGAATAGATTGAAATTGTGTCTGTAGTTACAGGCCAGAATCTATATGCTTTATATGTCATTTCTGTGGCCAGAGAGGTAATTTTTTATCGTATCCATCAATTTATTTATCCACCCACTGCTTAGTCATTATTTCATGCATTCATTTACCAGTCCTCATACCAGAGCGCTCACCACCTTCGGGGTCCTGCACTGGGTCCTGACAATAGATACTCACTAAATCATGAGCAAGAGATGAATAAGAAAGTTGAAACAAGGCTGGGGACTCTCCCACAACAATTCGTAACCAGGAGACATCAGTCACAATCCTGACTAGGGTGGTGAAAAGGTACGGGAGTGTAAAGGGTCAAATAATTCAATAAATTGGCAATAAAATATTTTGTTGAAAGCAATGAGGATGAGTGGATTTTGTGTACTCCGTCAGTGATGAGAGTTAAAAGAGGTTGTCTTAGGAAAGGGGTGTGGTGAAACTGGGGTTGCAAAGTCAAATCTCAGATGAAAGTCTTGGCTGCGGTGGCCCATTTGATGCAGTGGGCCCATTTTAGAGAGGTCCTCTATGTATCTTAGATGCGTATGCTTTTTCTTTTTTTTCTGCTTATCATAACAATCCATCTCCTGTGACGGGGAGGCCCATCCCTTAGGAGACTTGGTGACAGTGGACAGAGACTTGATGACATTGCAGACCCTGGAAGTCAGATCCTGACTTTCCTAGCTTCCACGCAGCCAAGGCTTTGGGATGTGCCTTGGACTCAGGTAATCAGATACAGGTACCTTAGGCTGTGAATGGTGAGCTATTGATGCGAAGAAAAGCAGAGAATTTATTCTGGAAGCAAGTGGCAACAGCTACAACATCTGCATCCAGCTTCTAGAGGAGCAGTGGCTATGGTGGTGGTAGCACTGTCTGTGTCTATCAGGCAGTACCGACGATGGTGCCCCCTGCCATGCCTCATCTCAGCACTGACGCAGTGTTGTTCTCCTGCAAGGAAGTTCAATTTTGCTATTTTACCTAAAAGCACAGCCTCTGAAACTGGTTTCCCAACATTCCTTCAACTCTAAAGAATCCAGTATCCTAGTGGTAGAACAGTTTATGGTTTAAATTTGCCAGTGGTTTTCTGTTGTGTGAAATAATCTATTGCCCAAATTTAATTCTCTTTGAAGTCACATCCAAGTTAGCATAATCCCATTCAAAATCTTATTTTTAATCTTTAATTTTGTTTTTAATTAACTTTTTATTTTGTAAAAATAACTACAGCAAAGTTGCAAGAATATTACACTGACCTTACCGTTCATCTACATTTACCCACTGTTAACATTTGTGCCACATTTTTGCTTTTTCTTCCTTTCTACACACAAATGTACATACATTCTTACTCCTTCCACTATTCTTTTTATCTTTTGCTGAACCATTTTTGGAGATCTGACATTTCACCCCAAATATTTCAGTGTCACTACCCCAAAGAAAGTGATATTTTCCAATATAATCACAATGCAATTATCAAACTCAGGAAATTTAAATTTAATAAAACTAATATCCAATATATAGTCTCCATTCAAATTTTGTTAATTGTTCCACTGCTGCCTTTTTGGCTATCATTTTTCTACCTAATCCAGAGTCCAGTTCAGGATCATGCATTACATGTAGTCATTGTGTCTATTTGGCCTTCTTTCTCTCTCTCTCTTTTTTTTAATGACATTGACATTTTGAAGGGTACAGTCTGTTGTTTTGTAGAAGGCCTGTTAGTTTGGGTGTTTCTGGTTGTTTCCTCTTGGTTTAATTTAGGTTATGTGGTCCCAAGTCTTTGACAAATCCCTTGAATTTGCAACCTATATCTCAAATCCCTGACAACATTGAATCTGTAGTTTCATTTGCTAAAGTAGGCCTGAGATGGTAATTCAATTCTCTTTAGTTGGATAAGTGACTTTGTAACTACAGAAAAGTATAAAATATAAGTATAGAGATGATAAAAAAATAAATTTGGTGTTTAAACCTTCGTGTAAATTGTGATCATACAAGTGTAATTAAAACTTTTGTATTCATTGTGTTGTTTGGATAAACTTGGTAGGATGTTTGAAACATTTAGGATATAATGACATTCTGGAGAATCTAGCTTAAGATTTTAATTTAAATCGTAAGATGGTTTTATTTGATTACATTTGCTTAAAGCTTAAGAGAATTGAAGTTATTAAATTTATATATTGCTTTTGAAGATATTGAAATGCTTACCTGTAGCTGATCTACAAACTTGATAAATTCATATTTATTAAAGTTGGAAGAGTTATTGAAGAGTTACAAAAATTTTTATTGCTACATTTGCCTTTCTTCGTTGTTTGAAGTGCTTGAGAAAATAAAATATATTCATTTTATGATCATAGTTTGATGTGTTTAAGGAAATTTAATTAAGTTTAGATAGTATGAGATATTTTAATTTGTTATTTATAAGCTTTTATGACTTTAATTTGATATGTCTGAAAAATGTGTTGAAGTTTGAAAATAATGCTTAGGAAAAATTAACCTGTGAAATTTATGATATAAATTAACAGAAATTAAAGAATGAGAATGTTTTTAGTTTTCACACCCAATTATTAAATTTGCAAGCAAATATACTGGATTTGAAAGTTGAATTTAAAGGCTAAAGGAAAGACAGATTTTAAAATTTAAAAAATGTAAGTAAATTACTATCAATAAAAACCCAAGCCATAGTAAATTTTTTTTTTCCTATATGCCAATCCTCCTTTGGACATTAAAAAACCAGTGGATAAGTTCTGGGTACACAGTTCCTGATCTGATTATTAAGTCTTAGGAAAGATAGAAAATCACGGTACAAAATTCTGAGTACAATGGAACAGGTAGGCTCAGGGGGCTGGAGAAGGCACCTATCTGATCTCAGGGTGGAATAGGATCAGATAATGCTCCAGGTGTGGTGACCTCAGAACTGAGTGCTACATGGTGAACAGGAGTTTATCCAGTCAAAGAGGAATGGAATGGCTTTCCCAGCATGAGTTAAATTGCTAGGGAGAGGGAGGTATGAGAGGCAAGAACTGTTGTGCTTGACAAGGTCCAATCAGATCCCACATTGCATAAAGCTATGAGAAATTTTTTCAAGTGATTTATTTATTTACTGAGGGTCCGTTGTGTGCCAGCTTCTGTGTTTCTCTTTCAGGGCCAAGACATGGAAGATGCAGGCCCTCATTGTATAGCAGCTGTATCAGTCTTCTTGAGCTGCTCTAATGAGTCTCACAGGCTGGACGGCTTAAACAATAGAAGTTAATTTTCTTACAGTTCCAGAGGCTGGAAGTCCAAGATCAAGGTACCAACAGGGCTGGTTTTTAGATCAAGGTGCCAACAAAGGTTTGGCCTCTCTCTTCGGGTTGCAGATGGCAAACTTCTCACTGTGTTCTCACATGGTCTTACCTCTGTGCACACGCAGAAAAGAGAAAGTGAGCTCTAGAGTCTTCTCCTCTTCTGAAAGGGATACCAACTCTATTGATTAAGGCCCTACTCTAATAACCTAATTTAACCTTAATTACCTCCCTAAAAGTCCTGTCTCAAAATATAGAACCTATGAATTTTGAGGGCATGCAGTTAAATCCACAACATTAGCATTCATTATACTGCACTCAAGTAAGTCGGTTTATTGATATGTCTACATGACAAGACTGACAGTGCCATCAGAATTGGAGTACAGACTTACTTTTTTTGTATTTCTAACACTTGGCATGAAGCCTAAAACATAGGAAGCACTAGATAAAATCCTATTATGCGAGTAAAAGAAATTAATAAACGATGGCAAGTAAACTCAGCATGACAATTCAGTATGATATGATTTAAACTTTTATTTAACAATATTATCTGGAATCCATTGTGTGCCACGCTTCCTAGAACATTTGAAATATCAGTGAACAAAACCGTTAAAACTCTCTGTGGTTTAGGTAAAATTCCCTAGAAGCTGCTGAAACAGGTATCTTTATTCATGTAATTTTTCCAGGAAATGGTCATAGGAGAGGGGAATGAAGGAAGCAGAATAGGGAGGGCAGGAAAGCTAAGTAAGAATGAGGCTGCAACTGGAGGCTAGCCTTAGTATGTTCCCATGGAGAAGCTCTGAAGCACAAATAAAATAGCAGAGTTAGTCTTACCTTGAGATAAGGGGTGCTAGTCTTTTGTACACTCACGTCAGTCATTAGCTGAGGCCTTTACTCCAGAGAATATAGGATATAGTTCCACAGGACAATGGTTATTGTACTTGCCCATCTATAGGACATAGAACTATCAAGATATTCTGAAAATGACCTTCATGCCAACCATTTTTTTCTGGGCCCGTTATGAAGCAGTAGTTCTATATCCTGTTGAGGATGGTAGTCTATTATCCCTGCTATCATATAGCATCTGCTTTCTGTGACTGCTGGTCTATTAGCATTAAGATGCCCAATGACCAGGTAGCACTCTCAAATGCACCTCTTGGTGGAAACACGTCCTTCTCTGGAGACTAAGACTTCTGTACCTATAGTGTGTAAAGGTACAGATACAGGACACATAAATTTCCTAAGTAGCTCATGCTACTCCCATTCCTAGTTCTCTCACCCATGTGTTCTACCTACTGGGTACACATCACCATATAACGACCATTGGTTTATAGTAGATACCCCATCATAAATTATAGCACTCATCTTCAAAAGGATGTCATCTTCAATCTGACCCCTCAGCTATACCTTCGAAAGGTTATTTCATCACTTTTTGTTTCATACCATCAAAAGGTTGTTTCATCTGGATGGTTTGCTGTCCTGTCATACAGCAATAGCTTCTGGATGGTTTGCTGTATGGCAGGATTGATGGACTCCACAGTTATGTGCTCACTACTGTTTTCAGGATGTCCAGATGTTCACACTCCTTTTGAACTTTAACATGACGGAGAATGGAAAAATTAACAAAGTTCCACAGTAACTCTGAATTTGTATCATTATTTGTGCCATGAGAATGCAAACTGCTTCTGATCTTCCTCTCATGTGAATATGGAAAAGAACACATTCATTAGATCAATAGCTACATATGATATATCTCAAGCTGTGTTAATCTCCTCTGGCAAAGACGCTATATCTGGCACAAGCAGCTACAAATGAGACTACACTTGGCTAAGTTTGTGATAGTCCATTAGCATCTATCATAATGCATCCAGTTTTTGCCCTAGTGAATAAATGGGATATGACAGTCTATTACTCCTGTGTTACTTGAGTATTTGAAGGTGGCATTAATATCTGTCGTATACTCTAGGATGGGATCTTGGTTTTGATTTACTACCTTAGAGCAAGGAGCAGTTTCAGGGACTTCCACTTGGCCTTTCCTACTACCATAACTCTTACTCTGCATCCCAATGTGGTAGTTCTGTCAACTGCTCAGTGTGAAATTGTTGTTTATGCCTTTAGGAGTAATGGAAATAGCAATGGATGAGAATGAATCCACTGTGAAATGGACCTGGGCCAGGACTTCATTGATTACTTGACCCCCCATAGGCACTCTCAGGGGTAATATTGGCACTTTGGGTTCCTGGGTACTAGACTGTACTCAATTCTGTGTCCTATAGCCCTTGAAGGATTTGAGAATTCCCCTTTCTGCAGTGTACAATTATTTGAGTACGTAGTCATAATTCTTTTCCTTTTGTTGTTGTTGTTTGCTTGTTGGGGGAAAGAACTGGGAAAGCACTACTGTGCTCACTGGCTGTGGTGTTGTAGGATTTTTTTTTTCCCATGGGAATATGATCTTTCTTTAGTCAATGTGCTCTGGATCTGAGAACTCCTCAGGGCTACAAACTGGGCAATCAAGACTTTCTACTGTTTGAGACCAGCCTGGGCAACATAACAAGCCCTTGTCTCTCCTAAAAATTAAAAAAAGAAATTAGGTTTTGTAGTCCTAGCTGTTCTGGAGGCTGAGACAAGAGGATCCCTTGAGCCTAGGGATTCGAGGCTGCAGTGAGCTATGATTAGGCCATAGCACTCCAGGTGGAAAACAGAGCAAGACCTTGTCTAAAAAAAAGACTTTTTACAGAGGCAGTGGGCCTTAGTCTTCTGATCATCCATTCTCTGTGAACCTTTTTTTTTTTTTTTTTTTAAGCAGCCAACCAATATTTTATTTAAAGCTGTGAAATGCTATGCAATTGCTGAGGAGTGATTTATTTCCAATGATGCGGTCACTTTTAAAACAGGTGTAATATGATACTGAGAAAAATGTATGTTTTGTGGATTTGGGGTGGAGAGTTCT
>CAUYLG010012134.1:0-78637 GCA_963573385.1 Cacajao melanocephalus
GGGCAGCCAGAGAGAAAGGTCGGGTTATCCACAAAGGGAAGCCCATCAGACTCACAGCAGCTCTCTCAGCAGAAACCCTACAAGCCAGAAGAGAGTGGGGGCCAATATTCAACATCCTTAAAGAAAAGAATTTTCAAACTAGAATTTCACATCCAGCCAAACTAAGCTTCATAAGCAAAGGAGAAATAAAATCCTTTATGGACAAGCAATTGCTGAGACATTTCATGACCACCAGGCCTGCCTTACAAGACCTCCTGAAAGAAGCACTAAACATAGAAAGGAACAGCCAGTACCAACCACTCCAAAAACATACCAAATGGTAAAGACCATCGACACAATGAAGAAACTGCGTCAACTAACGGGGAAAACAACCAGCTAGCATCAAAATGGCAGGATGAAACTCACACATAACAATATTAACCTTAAATGTAAATGGGCTAAATGCCCCAGTCAAAAAGCACAGACTGGCAAATTGGATAAAAAGTCAAGACCCAGCAGTGTTCTGTATCCAGGAAACCCATCTCACGTGCAAGGACACACATAGGCTCAAAATAAAGGGACAGAGGAAGAGTTACCAAACAACTGGAGAGAGAGAGAAAAAAAAAAAGCAGGTGTTGCAATCCTAGTCTCTGATAAAATAGACTATAAACCAACAAAGATCAAAAGAGACAAACAAGGGCATTACATAATGGTATAAGGATCAATGCAACAAGAAGAGCTAACGATCCTAAATATTTACACACCCAAAAAAGAAGCACCTAGATACATAAAGCAAGTTCTTAATGACCTACGGAGAGTCTTAGACTCCCACACAATAATAGCGGGAGTCTTTAACACTCCACTGTCAATATTAGACAGATCAATGAGACAGAAAATTAACAAGAATATCCAGGACTTGAACTCAAATCTGGACCAAGCAAACCTAATAGACATCTACAGAACTCTCCACCCTAAATCCACAGAATATACATTCTTATTAGCAGCACATCACACCTACTCTAAAATTGACCACATAATTGGAAGTAAATCACTCCTCAGCAAATGCAAAGGAATGGAAATCATAACAGTCTCTCAGACCACAGTGCAATCAAATTAGAACTCAGGATTCAGAAATTAACTCAGAACTGCACAACTCATGGAAACTGAACAACTGGCTCTTTAATGTTGACTAGATAAATAATGAAAAGAAGGCAGAAATAAAGACGTTCTTCAAAACCAACAAGAATGAAGACACAATGTACCAGAATCTCTGGGACACATTTAAAGCAGTATCTAGAGAGAAATTCATAGCAATAAATGCCTACATGGGAAGCAATGAAAGATCTGAAATCGACACCCTATCATCAAAACTGAAAGAGCTAGAGGAGCAGCATCAAAAAACTTGAAAGCTAGCAGAAGACAGGAAATAACTAAGATCAGAGCAGAACTGAAGGAGATAGAGACACAAAAACCCCTTCAAAAAAATCAATAACTCCAGGAGCTGGTTTTTGAAAAGATCAACAACATAGACCACTAGCCAGATTAATAAAAAAGAAAGGGAAGAATCAAATAGATGCAACAAAAAATGAAAAAGGGGATCTCATCACGGATTACACAGAAATACAAACTACCATCAGAGATTACTGCAAACAACTCTATGCACATAAACCAGTAACCTGGAAGAAACAGATAAATTCGTGGACACTTATACCCTCCCAAGCCTAAACCAGGAAGAAGTTGAAACCCTGAATAGACCAATAACAAAGGTTGAAGTTGAGGCAGCAATTAATAGCCTACCAACCAAAAAAAACCCAGGTCCAGATGGGTTCACAGCCGAATTCCAGACACACAAAGTGGAGCTGGTATTACTCCTTCTGAAACTATTCCAAACAATCCAAAAAGAGGGAATCCTTCCCAAATCATTTTATGAGACCAACATCATCCTGATACCAAAACCCGGCAGAGACTCAACAAAAAATGAAAACTTCAGGCCACTATCCATGATGAACACAGATGCAAATATCTTCAATAAATTACTGGCAAACCAATTGCAACAGCACACTAAAAGCTTATCCATCATGATCAAGTAGGCTTCTTCCAGGGGATGCAAGGCTGGTTCAACATACGCAAGTCTATAAATGTAATGCACCACATAAACAGAACCAAAGACAAAAACCACATGATTATCTCAATTGATGCAGAGAAGGCCTTTGACAAAATTCAACAGCCCTTTATGCTAAAAACTCTCAATAAACTAGGTATCGGTGGAACGCATCTCAAAATAATACAAGCTATTTACAACAAACCCACAGTCAATATACTGAATGGGCAAAAACTGGAAGCATTTCCTTTGAAATCTGGCACTAGATAAGCACACCCTCTCTCACCATTCCGATTCAATATAGTATTGGAAGTTCTAGCCAGAGCAACCAGGCAAGAAAAAGAAATAAAGGGTATTCAATTAGGAAACTAGGAAGTCAAACTGTCTCTATTTGCAGATGACATGATGCTATATTTAGAAGACCCCATAGTCTCAGCCCAAAATCTCCTGAAACTGATAAGCAACTTCAGCAAAGTCTCAGGATACAAAAATCAATGTGGAGACGTCACAAGCATTCCTATACACCGTAACAGACTTAAAGAGAGCCAAATCAAGAGTGAACTCCCATTCACAATTGCACCAACAACAGTAAAATACCTAGGAATACAACTAACAAAGGATGTAAAGGACCTCTTCAAGGAGAACTACAAACCACTGCTCAACGAAATCAGAGAGAACACCAACAGATGGAAAAACACTCCATGCTCATGGTGAGGAAGAATCAGTATTGTGAAAATGGCCATACTGCTCAAAGCAATTTATAGATTCAACGCTATCCCCATCAAGCTACCTATGACCCTCTTCACAGAACTGGAAAAAACCACCGTAAACTTCATATGGAACCAAAAGAGAGCTCGCATAGCCAAGACAATTCGAAGCAAAAAGAACAAAGCTGGAGGCATCATGCTACCTGACTTCAAACTATACTACAAGGCTACAGTAATAAAAACAGCATGGTACTGGTATCAAAACAGAGACACAGACCAATGGAATGGAACAGAGGCCTGGGAAGCAACACCACACATCTACGACCATCTGATCTTTGACAAACCTGATAGAAACAAGCAATGGGGAAAGGATTTCCTGTTTAATAAACGATGTTGGGAAAACTGGCTAGCCATGTGCAGAAAGCAGAAACTGGACCCCTTCCTGACACCTTACACTAAAATTAACTCCAGATGGATTAAAAACTTAAACATGAGACCTAACACCATAAAAACTCTAGACAAAAACCTAGGCAAAATCATCCAGGACATAGGCATAGGCAAGGACTTCGTGACTAAAACACCAAAAGCATTGGCAACAAAAGGCAAAATAAACAAACAGGATCTAATTAAACTCCAGAGTTTCTGTGCAGCAAAAGAAACAACCATTAAAGTCAACTGGCAACCAAGAGAATGGGAAAAAATTTCTGCAATCTACCCATCTGACAAAGGGCTAATATCTAGAATCTACAAAAAACTAAAACAGATTTACAAACAAACAAGCAAACAAACAAACCCATTAAAAAGTGAGTGAAGGACATGAACAGACAGTTTTCAAAAGAACACATTTATGAGGCCAAAAAACACATGAAAAAATGCTCATCATCACTGGGCATTAGAGAAATGCAAATCAAAACCACATTGATATACCATCTCATGCCAGTTAGAATGGCAATCATTAAAAAATCTAGAGACAACAGATGCTGGAGAGGATGTGGAGAAATAGGAACATTTTACACTGTTGGTGGGAGTGTAAATTAGTTCAACCATTGTGGAAGACAGTGTGGCAATTCCTCAAGGATCTAGAAATAGAAACTCCACTTGACCCAGCAATCCTATTACTGGGTATATATCCAAAGGATTATAAATAATTCTATTATAAAGACATGCACACGTATGTTCATTGTACCATGGTTTAGAATAGCAAAGACCTGGAACCAACCCAAATGCCCATCACTGATAAACTGGACAAGAAACTGTGGCACATATACACCATGAAATACTATGCAGCCATAAAAAACGATGAGTTTGTGTTCTTTGCAGGGACATGGACGAATCTGGAAACCATCATTCTCAGCAAACTGACACAAGAACAGAAAATCAAACACCACATGTTCTCACTCATAGCTGGATGTTGAACAATGAGAACATATGGACACAGGGAGGGAATCACACACTGGGGTCTGTTGGTGGGGGTGCAGGGAAGGGACAGTGGGCGGTGGGGAGGTTGGGGAGGGATAACATGGGGAGAAATCCCAGATATAGGTGACAGGGGGATGGAGGCACAAACCACATTGCCACGTATGTACCTATGCAACAATCCTGCATGTTCTGCACATGTACCCCAGAACCTAGAGTGCAATAAAATATATGTATATATTTTTAAAAATAAAAATAAATGACTAAATAAAAATTTAAAAATCTCCACAATAAAGATTCCTAGACAACCTATGCCATCATGATTCAATCAGTGTTGATTAACTATAAAAGTTTCAATATTTTAAATTGAACAAGTGTTGCAATAATTAAAGACCAATGCCAGACTACAGTGAAATTATGACTACAGTTAAATAGGTAGCACAGGCCAGGCATGGTGGCTCATGCCTATAATCCCAGCACTTTGGAAGGCCAAGGCAAGAAGATCACTTGAGGTTAGGAGTTCAAGACCAGCCTGACCAATAAGGTAAAACCTCGTCTCTACTAAAAATACAAAAATTAGCCAGGTGTGATGGTGCACACCTGTAATCCCAGCTACTCGGGAGGCTGAGGCAGGAGAATTGCTTGAACTCGGGATGCAGAGGTTGCAGTCAGCTGAGATATTGCACCAGTGCCCTCCAGCCTGGGTGACAGAGGGAGACTACATCTCAAAAAAAAAAACAAAAACAAAAACAAAAAAAAAACAAACGGGGTAGCATAATCTTGGAGGAAACAAAGCAAAAACACACAATCACAGGATTCGAAATGACACTTTAAGGACATATGTTGATGATATACTGTCTCCGAGTGGACACTAGGCTAGTAGGGTGTTTGCAATTTGCCATCGAGAGATTGGATGCATATTACACCAAACACGTGCACGCGTGCGTGCACACACACACACACACACACCCCTCAACAATAAAAGCAGTATATACCAAGGGACAGTCTAATCTCAGTTCTCAGTGAAAAAGAGAACACCAAGGTCTGAAGAGAATGGCCTTTCTGTCAGGGAGGGAACACTAGCAGCACCTTGAATGTTATCTGGATATAACCTGCATGTCTCTTTCATGCTTTTTGAGTTAAAAAAATTATTCTTGATTCACAAAGTGCACTAGTTTAAATACAGCATGATTCTGGGAGTGAATTGCATAGGTCACACTTTCAGAAGTATTGCGGGGGAAAATTAATAAAACTTTATGGCTAACATGGAATGAATCCAATGCCTTGTTTTCAAGTCCCTTTTCATTTAAATGTCTCTATCCTAGAATTAAAGATATGAAGAAAACAAAAAACAAAAGAAAAAAGTTGTTTGCTTTTAAAGAGATTTGAGCATGATTAAATTTTTATTTTTTGTTGAATATATCCCATATAAAAGGGGCATAATACCTATGTATGCTGTTTTTAACATAATTTATAAAGCAAATACCTGTGTAGCTGGCATGGTGGTCAAGAAACTAAATACTTCCAGCCTTAGAAAAGCCCTATGTGCCTTCAAAACCCTGTGTTGACGTTTGCTTGGTCACTTCTTTGCTTTCGTTCATACTGTTACCATCTATGCATGTATGCCTATGCAATACTGCTTATTTTGTGGGTTCCAGAACTTCCTATCCTTTGCATTACACCATATGCATTATTTTGGTGTTGCATTCTTTTTCACACAACATGATCTTTGTGAGATCCACGCACATTGTTGTGTCTGGATGCAGTTTATTCCTTTGCATGGCTTCATAGTTTTCCTTTGTATAAGTATACTCAGAGATGTTTAGATCTTGCATAAGATTCCCCTAGAAAGGAAGAGACTGAGGGTCAATACGTGGGACTCCTTTATAGACAGGCGACTGGCAAAGGCGGGGTGAGGTTAGAGACCAGCATGAAACAGAAGGAAGGACTTGTTTTTGTCCTGCCAGGACGAGGGAGTCATGATTGGACGGCAATTATTTTTCAGCAAAGTGGAAGCTGAGGTCAATCTTGTGAAGTGGGAAAGGGAAAGAACATAGAAATTCTACCAAATAGCTACTGTAAGGGAAGTTAAGAGACTTCCCAGCGAGATCTGAGGCCTGAGCAGAGTCACAGAACATGGCTCTAAGCTGCCAACAGCAACAGATTTGAGTGGATAATTCCCTCAGGCAGCCATCAGCATCCCAGCTCTAGTAGGAGAGCAAGAGGATGGGAAAAGCTGTGAAATTGGTGAAGTTAAAGAATGTAAGTTTAAATGCTGAGTCTGCTACTTACTAGGAACCAGCAAGATAGCTGATCCTTCTGAACCTGTTTCCTCATCTAAAAATATGGAGATAAGATCTGTTGTATAACGTTTGTGGTGATAAGCACAGCATCCTATGTCAAAATCTTGACACATAACAGAAACCTAATATTTGAAGTATCATTTAAAAAACACATTCTTAGTAGATTATTAACAATAAACCACAATGTCATTGTTAGAAATGACATATTCTTAATATTCACATATTAGACTAATGCTGAATAAACTCACAGAAAGAATTTCCAATTTGGTGTATTAATAACTCACGATGGAAATGCTAGCCCTTACATTTACTGCATCAAATGTGCTATGAAGGCCACCTGTCAACCACAGGCACAGGTGCCTAAAAACACAGCCAGGCCGAACATACTCAGGCCATACTCCCAACCTCTGATCTCTGAGGGTACAAGGTTACAAAGGCTCAGATCCACAGTCAGAGAGGCTCCTGTCACCTCCTCTGTCCCATCTGTGGCCTTTTCCCCATGCCGCATTATCACCACCCCAACCCAAGCTTCAGGTATTTGAAACTGCATGCAAAGTCTCTCTCTCCTTTGCATTATACCATATGTATTATTTCTCTCTCTCTCTCAAACACACACACACACACACACACACACACACACACACACACACACAGGCCATACAGGCACGCACTGCTGGAATATCCCTCCTATCCCCCTTTGTTTGGTTTAAATCTTACTCATCCTTTAAGACTCAGCAAAGATACCACCTTTTCCTGGAAACTTTTCCAGAAATCCCCAACTGGATCCAGAGACGCTCACATGACCACCTATGGCTCTCAGAGCATACCTTTCTGTACCACTAAATTAACTTTAGAGGTATCATTCATCTCCTTCCCCGACTGAGCTTCTGGAAACAGGGCTGGGTCTTACACCTAGCAGAGTGGTGGCTGCTTAAGGGCATTCAATACATGCTTGTTCAGTGAAAGAACAAAAACTGAGAAAAGAAAGGAACATAAACCATTTCCGGGTGATATAGTTTTGTTGAAGACTTAAGTAATTATTTTATTGAAGATATTAATGCAAACTCTTTTACTTTTTCACAAATCTTAAGTTTCTACAGTATTTAAGTACCTAGCTATCTCTTCTACTCAGAAGAAACCCTTAAAACACAACATAAAAATTTCATTAACTACTTATGTAACCTTATTTTTAAATACTGAAGTAACACCAAAAGGGGTTAACTAAATGAACACCAAGTGTTTTATTCTTTTAGGGACTTGCAATGTGTTTGCATGTATTATAGAAGAGCAGTACTTTGATCATTTGGCCCAAATGTTCATATCAAGATAAAATTGCGCATTTCAATTTAGCCAGGACTTACTTCCTAATAGATTTGGTACAGTTTTTTTTTTTTTCATTGGGACAGTATCCCTCCCTTCAAAGAGCTTCCTTTGCAAGGCTGAACTCCACTTCTACTGGGTGGCTCACAGCCAGCTCATCCCTGAATTTCCACCAGTTTTTAACAATGACAATTATACGACGTCACAGGTAGTGAAAGAGAGAGCCCTGGTTTCTTTGCCACCAGCTGCTGACTTGATTTTTTTAGAAATATGATAGCCAGGAACACTGTACTAGAATCCTTGGCACTTAACTCTGAACAAAAATTCAGAGCTGCTTGGAGCTACTGTCAAAAGGATCCATGAAAATGCAAACAGCTGACCAATTGCAGATGGCACATAAATGCTGGGCACAGTCTAACACAGAGATTTTCCTCATGCTCAGGATGTAACATCAGTTTGCTGCTTAACACAACATGGTTTTTAGTCCTTTTTAAAAAGTCTTTTTTAGTGTTTGTAAATTAGCAGCAAAGAATTCTTAGATAAACGTGTGGGTGGTGGGGATGAGAGAAAGAGGCAGGGTGTTAGGCTTGAATGTGTATGGATCACTGTTCAGGAAATACTCAAAATAGGGATATCTGCTATTTTATTCCTCCTAAGATTTGTATCATCTATTTTGTAATCTAGTTTAAACAGTACGGCCTAAGGAATACCATTTGATAGAAGACCACTGCCCTCCTCATATATGTAGAGGCATATGTGTCCCAGGCTTAATTCAAGGGAAAAGACCAGGGTTTTTTCTGATATGTCTGATACGTCTCTCTGCAAGACTTCTTGTCTCACAGAAAGAAAAATCATTTATCTACCCCAGTTCTGCATATATGTCTCAGAATAGGAGAAAGAGTATCAGATGAGTAGTTAGAAGACTAAAAGCTAAGCCTAAAGGAAGCAAAAACAGACCAACAACTGGATAATGGTCTCCAGAACACGAGGATGAAAAGTAAGGTCTCCTAATTCCTAATTCAGGGAAATTTAAACATTTCACGCCTGTTCTGTTAGTTCATTTCTAATCCATGACCAATATGTGCAAAGCAGACTAAGGCCCAAGCTGAGTCCTATGGACTGTGAAACTCCACTGAGGGCCTGAAACAGCACAGGTGCATTTTCAACCTCACTGCACTGTCCAATACTGGGCCCTGCCACGTCAGCCTCAGAACCGGCCACGTGCCTTCTAAGGTGGTCTACAAGCCCAAGGCCCCGGGGCCTGCTCGCTAATGGCCTTTACACCAGTTGTCACTGTTTCTTCTGGAGTGTCACAAGGTGGCTATGGAGAGGGAAGAAAGACTGGATGCCTCCTCCCAGCTTGGCGTTACAAAGCCGATACGTCAGACTGTTGCCTGGGCTGCAAGGGCCAGCTTGTAGAGAAACTTGTGAGTAACATTAAGAAGGCTATTTTGATTTTCTTGAGGTCATTTTTGTTTGAGAACCTTTTTTAAATCGAAGTAGAACTTAATATAGAGTGCCCAGATTTTAAGTTGTCTTCTTCACAAGCCGAGCATGCTTCTACAACAACCACGAGGTCAGAAAACAGAACATAAACCCAGAGGCCCCTCCATGCCTCCTCTTCCAGTCACTCCCCACAGGGGTGACCAGCAGGCTGAATCTTAATACAGGAGACCAGTATTTCCTGCTTTTGTACCTTATATGAATGGGATCCTTCAATTCACTATTGGTGTTTGGCTTCTTTCAATGAGCTTTATACCTGTGAGCTTCACACCTGTAAGCTTCATCCAGCTTGTATGTAGTTAGAGCCACTCATTCTCATTGCTGGACAGCATCCCACTGTGCGAATCAGACACAATTTATGCAGGCACTGTTGATGGGCGCTTGGGTAGATTCAGGTAGAGGCTTTTATAAATAGTGCTGTGACGAACATTCTGTTACACGTCTTTTAGTGAACTGACGCACATATTTTTTGGACATATGACTAGGAGTAGGATTGTTATATTTCTTAAAGTTATTTTTGGCATTTACTAGATAATTGATGTTTACAACATTCTGTAAAAAAAGCCCCAAGGTCAAGTCTCCCTTAATGACACACAGAATTATCTGTTGTCTATTCATTCTTGAACTTTCTGCAGCATGTAGTACTATTATAACCGAGGTCAATGCCACCGTATCCATTTTAGTAAGCAGTATGATCATTTAATATGCATAGTACCATATTATTTACTTTGGATTATTGCCCTGGCATTTCTAACACAATCCTAAATCACCCTCCACCTCAGCCACTGCTATCAGAAATTAAGAAAATTCAGTAATAACAGCTAGTTCTTATAAATAGGCAATGCACCTCTTCCATCTGGCTCCACATAAAGACAGGAAAATGAATATTACATCTGACATATGCAGGCACTGAATTATAATAACAGAAATTGGAATATGATGCTATAATTATTATACTATCAAAATGAGAATAATTGAGACAAAGGGATAATTAAAATCATCCTACCCAGCTTAATATTTTTGTAACTAAAGCTTTTATTCCAGATTGCTGACTTGTAAATTTCTTATTGCTATTTCATGTCTTACAAGGAGCACTTTCACAGCCCTACACACCAAAGGGGAGGTGGTCAAGTAGCTGCTGCTTCTTTATTTTTTAAACAAATTGTAACCCCTACCATTGTCTTCTGTGTGTGCGTGCGTGAGTGTGTGTGTGTGTGTGTGTGTGTGTGTGTGTGTGTGTGTATTTTGGAGTTGGAATCAAAAGTTCATGGTTTGAAAGTAATTCTGAGGATCATTTGTCTTGGTTTTGTCTCAAGTGAGAAAACTGTTCCTAACAGTCTCCTTAACAGCTGATTACCCAGATTTAGTAGGTTTGTGGGTCATTTACAATTAGTTTCCCTTTCTGACCTAAAATCTTCCTAATCTACAAGTGAGAGGCATAATTTTAACTACCACTCCGGTTCTGCATATACATCTGGGAATAGGAAAAAGAGTATCAGATGAGTAGTTAGAAGACATTTAATTTAAAATCAGCTCTACCACTTATAATTTGTACAGTGATGAGAAGACACTATCTGTCCAAGACTCACTTTTTTAATTCATGAAACAGAAATAATAAAACATCATAAGGCTGCTCTGTGTATTAAATAATATATGTGAAAATATTCTGTAAGTGGTTAAATAATACACAAATGTAACATATTATTATGATTGTTGTTATTAGCTTCTATAATAGACACTTTCTAAAGGAAAAAAACATCAACATTCAAACTTTGAATCAAATTTCACCCATCCTATTGTCTGCAGTATAACTTCCAAAAATAAGTTGTACTATCAACTTGATATGGTTTGGCTGTGCTCCCACCCAAATCTCACCTTGAATTGCCATGTGTTGTGGGAGGGACCCAGTGGGAGGTAACCGAATCATGGGAGCAGGTCTTTCCCATGTTGTTCTTATGAGAGTCAGTAAGTCTCACGAGACCTGATGGTAATATAAGAGAGAGTTTCCCTGCACAAGCTCTCTTTTTGCCTGCCACCGTCCATGTAAGACATGATATTGCTCCTCCTTGCATTCTGCCATGATTGTGAGGCCTCCCTAGCCATGTAGAACTGTAAGTCCAATTAAAGTTCTTTCTTTTGTAAATTGCATAGTCTTGGGTATGTCTTTATCAGCAGCATGAAAATGGACAAACACACAACCTTATCCTCACTCATGAAAGGACAATTGGCCATGGCTGCATTATCTCCTTGAATTACAGCCATTATCTTTAAAGAAGGGTGTTTATCCCAAAATTTAAGAAAACAGAATCTCCATTAGAACTATATAGTTAAATCTAACTTATATATAAGAAAAAGTCTATAGAAAGTGACAAACTCCCTAAGCTTACGAATGTTATTTCTTAGGAAAAAAATAATCCATTTTAATTCACATTACAGAGTTTTCCATGCATTCAGATTAGCTAGGATAAATTCTTCCATGATTTGAGTAATTCCAGGAAATCAGAGCAAGTTAATTAAAGAATTATATTTTCTTTTCTCCTGTACCTAGTAGATAATGGAAGGGTCATTAATCTTGATTCTTGAGGCATCTTTAGGAAAAGGGATTATTCTAACCCAGTTCCTGATGCTAGCAATCGTTTTGCAATTATGGGCCATATATTTGGAATGCAGATCCTGGACTCATAATATCTACATTTAATTAAACAGTGAAATGCACATATGAATAAGTTTCTTGCAACTGGAATAAGTCCTGTCTAGGCAGTATGCTGTAGGTCTTAGATAATTATGTTAAGATATATCTCTAAGCGTAAACAATATTGACATGGTTTGGCTGTGTCCCCACCCAAATATAATCTTGAATTGTAGCTCCCATAATCCCCAGGTATCATGGGAGGGACCTGGTGAGAGGTAATTGAATCATGGGGGTGGGTCTTTCCTGTGCTGTTCTTGTGATAGTGAATAAGTCTCATGAGAGCTGACGGTTTTATAAATATAGGGCAGTTCCCGTGCACAAGCTCTCTTGCCAGCCACCATGTAAGATGTCCTTTTGCTACTCCTTCACCTTCCACCGTTATTGTGAGGCCTCCTCAGCCATGTGGAACTGTGAGTCGATTAAACTTCTTTTTCTTTATAAGTTATCTAGTCTCGGGTATGTCTTTATTAGCAGCATGAGAACAGACTAATACAAATATCACAGATATTTTAACTAAAAAGGAAGTAAGAAATCACCTAATCCAATCATCTTATTTTGCAGATAAAGAAACCAAGGTCCAGAGATTATGTGAATTTGTCCTTTGGTCTACTACCTGGCATTACAAGGGTTATTCTTAAATTACTTTTAGTTAATGGCTAGGTCCACTTGAAACTGTTTTTCCTTAGAAAAACTAAGTGAAGAAATGACATTTTCTATTCCAGGGATGTTTATGTGTTAGGATCAATGAGTGTGTGAACTCCTTGGGGGTCAAGACTATAGCTGTCATGTCTTCCATCATCTCCAATGTAAGGAAGACCCACATCAGGCTGGTAAATGGTGATGAAGATGGTAAGAACAGAGGCCAGGAAAGCTGTCCGGGAGGCATAACATAGTCCCCATAATGAAAACATCTCAGTGGAGGCACGAGAGATGAAACTAGCAATTTAGAACATTCATTCAAGCAATTTTCCTAGTACTCAGAGGGACAGGATGAAGAATGGAAAATGATGAGACAAAAGACGAGAGTCATGAGGGATAGATGTAGAGGATCCAATGTCAATCAATAGAAATTCTAGAGAGAACATAGTTAGAATAGAAATAGAACTTGAAAAAATACTGAGAGAAAAAAATGGTGTCATACAAAGGAGGACATTTGCCTCAAACTGAAAACAGTATTAGAGGTAAATTTAATAAAAGAAAACTAAATATAGACATATATGGGGTGATTTTAAATTACATATACAGTATTCACATCAATACATGTAGTATACTATCAATACATGGTAGCAGGAGGCTTTGTTATCATGGTAAAAACTAGAAGATGATAGCAAGCAACAGGACAGAGCTGTGAAAGAAAAAGGTCTGGGTTTAAACACCTGTCTCCCATCAAATTGCTTTCAAGGGTGAAATGCATTTTCTAATATGCAAAGATTTTAAATATAATATGCAGGTACCTAGACAAATCAAAACAACCCTTGAAAAGAAGTGTGCTGGAACAAGGAATACAAGATATTAAGTAAAGAAATAAGGAGGAAATTGAGGCTGGAAAGGATGAGAGATTACCACTGGAATCAGGAAATTATATAGAAATAAAGGTGTATAGTAGTTTTAAATATAATTGCAAAATTTGTTTGTGCCCTTCTTTTCCCTTTCCAATAGTTGATCTCCATTGCTTTAAAAATGGAAGGAAAAAAAGAGTAAGGCATGCAACCTCAAATCTAATTAACGCAACTAGGTATACTGAATTAGGAAAAGAAAAGATAAACATTTAGCATTGCCTCTTTCCCAAAAAAAAGCCAAAGATTAATGTTCTCTAATGACTTTGCTAAGTATGTAAATGTGAGTTTACAAACGCATCTGAAAAAAACCATTAGAATAACCAATAGAATAATGAAAAATATTGAGTAGATAGATGCCATTACTTCTAAACTAGAAGTTATTAACAAAGAAAATGAAGGAAGGAAGGAAGGGAGGGAGGGGGGATGGAGGGAGGGAGGGAAGGAGGAAGGGAAAGGAAAGGAGGGTCCCCTCCTTTGTCCTACCACTAGCAGCAACAATGCAACAAGAGAAACAAAATATTTAAGGCATAAAGCAAATTGGCACATGTACAATTTATGTACTAATTTTAACAATAACTGCAAATAGATTAAACTCTCTTATCAACAGAAAAATGTTCTTAGATGGGATTTTCTTTCTTTTTTAAAAAATACTTTTATTCTTAAAATAATTTTTGTTTTTTCTCGTTTTTTTTCTTTTGGAGACAGGTTCTCATTCTGTCGCCCAGGCTGGAGTATGGTGACACGATCTCGGCTCACTGCAGCCCTGATCTCCTGGGCTCAGGCAATTCTCCCACCTCAGCCTGCTGAGTAGCTGGGATTACAGGCACATACCACCACACCCCACTAATGTTATTTATTTTTTGCAGAGATGTGTTTTACTATGTTGTCCAGGCTGGTCTCCTCCTGGGTTCAAGCAATCCTCCTGCCATGGCCTCTCAAAGTGTTGGAATGACACACGTAAGCCACTGTGCCTGGCCCTCTTTCTAAGACAGTTATGTATGCTTTTCACAAAAAACATACCTAAACGAAATGCCATGAAAGGCTAAAAATAATAGAACAGGCAAATAATTTTTCAACATCCACATGCACACACATGAATTTGGTTTGGCACTATTAGTAGGAGACAAAGAAGAATTTAAGGGAAAATAAAGGACTAAGAGTCATTTCTAACTAATGTAGAATCCAGACCAAAGACACAACAGTCTTAAAATTCATGCACCAAATAATATAATATGTGGTCAATGTAACTTGAGAATTTTTAACAACATAAAAAACTATTTTATATTTTATTGAAGGACAAATAACAAAAAAAACTGTACATTCTGTCTGATTCTTCTCATGAAAAAATATGTATTTATATTTGTGGAAAAACCCCAAAAAGACAAAGATTGAAGGCATGTAACTTTGTAGCTGGATTATGAGTGGTTTTTATTTATTTTTAAATGCTTCTTTATATTGTCTAAATTTTCAGTATTGACCATAGACTAATCTTGTAATAAAATGGTGTCATTTTAAAATAATGTATGATTGCAATATTTCTAACTTTTTAAAGAGAATGAAGTTTCTTTGTCTATATTTTACTTTGATTTTGGTTCTCAAGGTTACTTAAAATTACCAGATTTCATCATTTTACCTTCTCCTTAATCAATATACTGCTCTTCTCACACAGAAATAAATCAAAGCCATATCTGCTTTCCTCATAAGGTAACAGTTCCTACAACCTTGGCAATTTATGTAATTTGGAATGTTGCACTTAATAAAATCCTTAGAATGTATCAAATAATACAGCTCCTTCAGAAACCAGTGCCCTAGTTGCTACAAAATTAAGCATTTCATATGTATTTTTTTTCTTAAAGAATTTAGAAAAAGCCATCGAATTCTCACATAATTATTTCCCAGTTCAGTAAAATCAGACCTATACATTAACCTTGAAGAATTTTATAGTAATGGATAGAACTGATTTAAAGACCCGTGACTGATCTTTGGTTACATTATCAACGCTTTTACTAAATTGGGTAATTAATCATGTCATTTTGAGAATTAAAAGGGTCTTTACAATCAGATACTCTTTTCCCTTTTGCTTATTAAAGTAAAAGTACATCTGCAAGTTTATTTTTAAATTTCCACCCAGTTCGATTTCACTGTGTGGTAACATGATGTCAAGGAAAATGACAGACCAAGTGACAAAGGAATCAGATAAATGTAAGCACATGTCACTGAGGTGCTCTCCTGGCATGATAAAAGTTTTAACCGAAGGTGACAGTAAATTAAGAAGTAGTGTGCATAAAAATTAAAGCCATGCCTTTGTGAACCCTTTTGAACATAGCGTTTCAATCAGCCACTGTAAATTCATAAAATTTACAGAGCCTAACAAAACAGAAAGTAAATTTATGAGAGCTTTTACTTTCTATATCAAGCTTGTCTAGCTTGTGGCCCATGGCTGCATGTGGCATAGGATGGCTTTGAATGCAGCCCAACACAAATGCGTAAGCTTTCTTAAAACATTATACATTTTTTTGGTAATTTTTTTTTTTTAGCTCATCAGCTATCATTAGCATTAGTGTATTTTATGTGTGGCCCAAGACAATGCTTCTTATCCCAGTGTGGCCCAGGGAAGCCAAAAAAGTGGACACCCCTGATGAACCTGCTACTGTGATGAGGTAGAAAAATTAGAGAGAATAAGAAATGAAACCATAAACTATTAACTGAATTATTATTTGGTAGGCAAACAAAGTTTTAAGAATAAGTAAGTTTTAAGAATAAGTTAGACATGGCAGATTGGAAAATTGAATTCATCCTTTCTCCTTTCTCTCCCTACTAAAATAGCAATAAATGAATAAAAGAGTATAAATTCATAGACAAAGCACGATGCTGGCAGATGAGAAAAGTGAACATATTTTTAAAGATAGAAAACAGATAAGCTGAGAGCCAAGAGTCTGCAGACAGAGGATGCTATAAAAACACACCAGGAAAAGTTTGGAACCATCTTCTTTGATGGAAGTAACTTTCTTACCCCAAGGACAAGGTCTCCTGAAGGTGACAGAGGGTAGTCTCCTTTGCAGTGGGCCTGGGTCCTGCTGGCCACCCCTCCCAGGAGTTCACCATTGATGGGCTCCAGGAGTGCACGCAAAGCCTCATGCCAGCATTTTTGGTGCCTCACTCTTAAAAGCGAACAAAACAAAGACTACCAGAATTTGAGAAATGCATTTAATATAATGGGAAGCAGCCAACCAACCTAATCAAAAACAAATCAAAAAACAAAAATATCAAAAAAAAAAAGAGTCAGTGCAGAGAGCAAAAAAACAACTGCACACATTATTAGATAGGTAAGAAAAGATATGCAATCTATCCAGCAAGAACAGGATACAATAAAAAACAAATCAGAGAATAAGAATGTGTTCTCAGAAACTGAAAAAAAAAAAACACAGTATAATCAAAAACTTCAACTGAAGGATTAAAAGACAAACTTGAGGAAATGTTTCATAAAATAGAATAAAAGACAAAGAGTGAAAAAGTTCTGAGCACCAGCTGAGGAAAGCAAACAGAGCACATAGAAAAGAGAATATTATTAAGAAATAAAATGAGAACACCTCCCAGAAATAAAAGAGGTAAGTTTCCAGATTGAAACAATGAACGGACAAAAGGCTAATTTCAAATAACCAGGGATAAAAAGAAAGCTCTAAAAATGCCCAGGGAGGTACAGTTCTTGCAGAGCGTGGAGGAGTGGGGTGGATGGGGCATGGGAAAAGGAACAATTCCACGGGTGGATTGAAATTTGAACAAAAGCAGACATCTCAACAATAAAAAGGTAAATATAACATGGAATGATGCCTTCAATATTCTGAAGGAAAAGGATCTCCAACTGGAATTCTACCCATGGCCGAGGAGACACACAAGCTATTTTAGTCAGCAAAGTAACTCCCTCCCACAAACTCTATCCCAAAAAGCCAGGAAATAGAGAATTTAAATTGGTGAAAAGAAGTCTCCAAGCCAGGAATAGAAGCTCAAAGGGAAGAGAGGCAAAGGGAATTCCAGGATGGAGGAAAGACCTGGAAGGCAGATATGCAGCAGGTCTGGAGAGAAAGCAGTTCAGATGGAGGAAGGGCAGAGGGTTACCTGTGGGGTGAGAGGGGGATTACTGGACTCCCTGATGTGTCTGGCTGTAGCTGAGTCAAAAGCCAGATGGAGAAGTTTGTATTTTTGGGTCACATTGTGACACAACCAGAGGGTGTTCAGTCAAAGCCAACCCAACAGGCAGGACAATGGCTGAGGAAATGTTTTCCTTGAATGGGAAAGGCTACTTCCAAGGATGACAAGAGACACATGCCTAAGAGATCAGGGGCCCGAAAGGGTTCCCACAGGCCTCAATTAAAAGGAAGGTCAACGATGCGAAACAAACCCTAACATGTAAAGTCGGAGCAACTGAGCAAGAATTTCAAGAGCTGCACCTCTAGTTCCTTCCAGAAGGGGTGTCTTAAGTCTCAGAATAATGCATGGACTGTCCAAAACAGTTTATCAGCTATACTGGTGCCTATTGTTTTATTGCGGTAGCATTATTGTTTTGTTTCAAAAAATCAATGCGTGGATACTCTTAACAATTTACTGGTTTTTTATGTGTGTGTTCCAATTCGCTATTTCATCATTCAGTTTGATATTTCTTCTCTTTTTGTAATCATTTTAAAAAAATTTTATAACTTCTTGAATTGAATGTTGAATTAGTTCATTTTCATTCTTTCTTATTGAGAAAGGTATAGATTTCTCTCTGAATATATGTACTATGACATCCTAAAAGTTTATCTCTTTAGTGTTCTCATTACACTAAGTCTAGATTTTCTGAGATTCAGGTCTGGGTTCTCCTTTGATCCCATGACTGCTTAAGTTATAGTTATAAATTTTTTGCATGCGTTCTAAGTGACAGGATTTTTTTTTCTCAATAATTAATATTATTTCATTGCATTTTGATTGAGAATAGGTCCAATGTTTTGTTTTGAGAATGTACTGAGTTGTGTGTGGCCTAACAGTAGAGTTTTGAAAAGTGCTTTTGGGCAGATTTATTGTTTGCAGCTTAACGTATATGTATAGTCATTCTTCCTTTTCTTAAATCATGTTATTCAGACTCTGTATATTCTTATGTCTGTTTTATCTGTTACTCCATCACTGTCTGAAATGGGTGAATTAAAGTCTCCTTATATTATTCTATTTCTCCTTATATTTTCTGCAGTTATACTTTCCAAAACATGACAGTGAATAAAGACTATGTCTGTTTGAATCTCATCATGAAATTAAATATTTTGTAGTTTAAAGAGCTCTCATTTACAGATGAGGAAATGAAGTTAGGAATAGTGGGACGATTTGCCTCATATTACATAATGAATGGTCAGTCTGGATGTTCAATTCAGGTGAGTTTCAGGCCTTGAACATGACTAGCGAGACTGACACCCCCTACCAGCCACACACACACACTTACTCATAAAGAAGAACAGATGTGAAAAGAAGAAAACATCTGAAATAATTTCCATCATTATTTTTGAGCCAACATAATGATTCCAGGTAAATCCTGAATAGAGGGTGAGTTGTCCTATAAGTTTCCACTAAGAGCACCCAAAAATATCTTAGATTTATCTGACTCCCCGCCCTCCCCACCGCCCCGCTTCTGAGCAGCACATGCTCCTCTTCTATTTGTACTGTTTAAAGTTTGACACCTTAGCCATGTGTGCTGACCCTGTGTCCCACACAGGAGTACTGGGGCAAGAGGTCTACACATTGTAACAATATCTGGCTCTCAATGTAAATGATATAATTATTGGTTCCTAAACAAACTTCCTGTGTATGTTTTATGACACAGAGGTAGATCAAGTCTTCTGGAGTCTGTAGTCTACTCTTTTGAAAAAAAAAAAAAAGACTTCATATCTAATCCTGGACCTTGGCTCAAAAGTAAATTTACGTCTTGTAGTCCCAATATTGTCATCTCTAAATATTCCTATGTTAAAAAATACCCATACTTCATTTTATTCACTATGTAAATTCATTCAAATAAAATGTAAATTGTGTGATAATTGTGTGCCAAAAGTCCTATTTTCATAAAGATAAGAACTGATGCAATTTATTTCAAATAATAGTTTATGCATATTCTATATGAATTCCATACAAGTTTGATTATTATTGCTAACCCCCTATTTTAATAAAAACTAAAATAAACTTGTCTGACATCCATTTAAAAAGGACACTCAGGGTCCACCTGATCTATTAAAGTGATGTATTGTTTTCAAATGTCCTTAGCAATATCTTGATGTCATCCTTCTCCTTGTCAGCTGTACAAAATAAGATGCTGACAACTTATTTTAAGAATACTGTTTACTTCCTTTCAAAACACCAAGGCTTCAATATCAAAATCAGAAATTCTGATTTGAAATGATAAAAACAACATTCTACTTGCAAGCACTCCACTGCCTGGGAGCATTTTATAGAAAAGCAGCTGAAATTGCTACCTTCCTTAAAGTGGAGCACTACATTTTCACTCTTTCCCCCAGGCTTTGGAAGCAGAAGTCAACCAAGCTATTTAACACTGGTCCTAGACAGACTGGAGGGGCTTTCTCTTTTGTTCTGTTTTTTTCTGTTCTTCTTCTTTTTCTTAAATATAAGAATATTTGTCTAAGAATTTTCTGGACCAGAGACTGCAAGAAGCGTCTTGTAAAATGATGCCTCTCTGGTAAAGGTACATACCTATGACAAGAGGAAAAAACCTTTTATTTTGGAATATGCAAGCTTTACTCATTTAAATTCATTAGGAAACTCAAGCTAGAAGTGATGATTACATTAATAGTGCATCTAGGAATCTGAGAGAATACAGCAAAGATTTAAAAATCTTATCTCTTGCTTACCATCTCTGACATAAAAGAACAAAATGTATAATGATAATCTTGGGTGTTTTACGGCAAAAATCTAGCAGGCATGTGCGTGTGTGTTTGTGTGTGTGCATGTGCATGTATACAGTATTCTCAACACATACTACCCAAGATAAGTACCGAAGAACAATATAGTCAATCTTTTAGAGCTATATAAAATTTGACTACAATAACATAAAAATATAAGAAAAATGCAAGGATTATGAATGGTATCAATATTTTACAGTGAACTGCAAGATAATTTTAGTAAATTCTTAAGCTATACACAGTTACATTCATAAATTGATTAACTGGGTAAAAAACAATGATTAAATGATTAAAGGAAGAGAGGCATATCCAGCATTTACTAGAAATAACCTACATGACCCACGACCCTCACTCTTCAATGACACCCTTTCAGCTAACAGTAACCCATCAAAGATTTACTCTCATTCCTTGAATACAAGGAATTTTGAATTCCTTGTATTAAGACAAAATAGTGTTTAATATAATAAAATCTGTTTCCATTTCCTTTCACAGGTAAGTTAAAATGCATTTACCTAATGGTTTACATGCTTTATAACTCCTCAACAAAAATGCAAGGTCAAGAAACACACAGTTCTCTCATTTTTGTCTTTTCCATTCTAGATAGATGTTAGATGCAGGTACCTGCTGCTTTTCATTTTCATTTCTGAGAACCTGGAATTATGAAGCTTTTGTAGACCTTGCTCTTACTTGAGTGCTCTATAATAATGAGGCCTAACCAGAGAAGAGCGATGAGAATTCATCACCCCAGCAGTCCTGGACGTGTGTGAGGCCTGGAGACAGGATTGCCTCTCAGGCATGCTGTCTCCCTAAAAATGCCCCATTCTTCTCACTATCACATCTTCAGTATTTCATGTTTTTCTCTAAGCTTCATAGAATGCTTTTCTCTAAACCCTTATGTTTATATCCTTCTCATTCATTCAGAAATCCTGAGGCCTACCTTTAAAGGCTACTTGGTAGATAAAATTAAGTAAAATCATCTCTTGATAATTAGATAATACAAAGAAGAACATCAACTAGACCCCATTTACATTATATCAGATGAGCAAAAGTTCAGAGAAGCTGCCGGAACAAAGTGCAGCATAGCCACTCTGTCTGCGTCCACAGCCTTCTCAGAATCCAGCAGGGAGGGGTCAGTCAGCAACACACACGCCCCCCAGTGCAGGAGGCAAGCTGGCTTTGCTGAAGTGGAAGGAGGGGCTTGTGTGAGATGCTCTGCTACCTTAAAGGGCAGTCCAGGAATGATCAGTGTTATTTTAGCACCAGCTCCACAGGAGGGGCATCACCAGAGAGCTCTGAGAGACAGACCAACTGCAACACTGTGGTGTGACTAACTTTGAGGATAATGATTCAAGTTTTGAAGGAGGCATTAAGATGGCCAGTCATTTCACCGGAAGTACCTGTTACTCAAAATGCAATGAGAGGGTGCAGCGTGCCAGACTCTCTCAGGGCTGTCTGACAGAACTCTCGGGGATGATGGAAATGTTCCATACCTTTGCTGTCCAATATAGTAGCCACTAGTCACAAGGGCTGCTGACCATGTGAAATATGGCCAAGCGCGCCTGAGGAACATAGAGGCAGGTGACTAGCGAGTATCATAGTGGGCTTTACAGCTCTAGATCACAGACACACACACACACACACACACACACACACACATGCACTCTCCCCCCAGACACAAACAGAAGGCCTGAGGAAGATGATCTCTGTAGCTATATACTCCTATTGCTGTCTAGAAGGTGGCTCCATCAACTCCAGCAGGGCACCCTCCTAATCATGGACTTCTCCCCTCCTCTCCACTTCCTCCCTCATTTTTTCTTTTTCCTCATTTCTTCCTCCCCTCAGATGGCACTATTGTTATAGTAGGTACAAAACATTGAACAGAACGTCAAAAAAAAGGTATTTATCTGGTAAAGCGAAAAAGAAAAAAAAAAATGTAGGTAGGTAAGCAGACATGAGTAAGGCAGGAGAGGCCCCCTACCCAGGAATGTCAGGCAACCGTCAGGTGATGGTCAGGTGATTGTTAAACTGTCCCTCTAAAATAATAATTGGTCACAGCTGGTGCCAGGGAAAGGCAGCCTCCCAACAGATAGAAAACACCTGAAACTGGTTATCAGCAGCTTCCTGATAAGATCTCAGGAGCTGGGTGAGTAGGCCCAAGCATGTGCACTTAGAGGTAAATGCTGGAGTCTAACTGGTATACGATCTTTCTCTAGGAACATTTGACTGGTAAGCGAAAAATGCCTCCAATGAGCATGTACACAACTTCAGTAAACACACTGCGTATATGGCCTGTATTAGTCAATTTTCACACTGCTGATGAAGACATACCCAAAGCTGGGAAGGAAGAAAAGGTTTAATTGGACTTACAGTTCCACATGGCTGGGGAAGCCTCAGAATCATGGCAGAGGGTGAAAGGCACTTACATGATGGGAGCAAGGGATAATGAGGAAGAAGCAAAAGCAGAAACCCCTGATAAACTCATCAGATCTCCTGAGACTTGTCTACTAGCACAAGAATAGAATGGGAAAGACCAGCCCCATGATTTAATTACCCCAGAGTCCTTCCCACAACATGTGGGAATTCTGAGAGATACAATTCAAGTTGAGATTTTAAAGGACACACAGCCAAACCATATCATTCTACCCATGGCCCCTCCAAATCTCATATTCTCATATTTCAAAACCGATCATGCCTTCCCAACAGTCCCACGAAGCCTTAACTCATTTCAGCATTAACCCAAAAGTCCACAGTCCACAGTCTCAGATGAGACAAGGCAAGTCCCATCTGCCTATAAGCCTGTAAAACCAAAAGCAAGCTAGTTACCTCCTAGATACAATGGGGGTACAGGTATTGGGTAAATACAGCTGTTCCAAATGGGAGAAATTGGCCAAAATAAAGGAGTTACAGGGCCCATGCAAGTCTAAAATCCAGCAGGGCAGTCAAATTTTAAAGCTCCAAAATGATCTCCTTTGACTCCAGGTCTCACATCCAGGTCACACTGATGCAAAAGCTGGGTTCCCATGGTCTTGGGCAGCTCTGCACCTGCGGCTTTGCAGGGTACAGCCTCCCTCCTGGCTGCTTTCATGTGCTAGTGTTGACTGCCTGCAGATTTTCCAGGTGCATGGTGCAAGCTGTCAGTGGATCTACCATGCTGGGGTCTGGAGGATGATGGCCTTCTCATAGCTCCAGTAGGTGGTGCCCCAGGAGGGACTCTGTGTGGGGGACTCTGACACCACATTTCCCTTCCACACTGCCCTAGCAGAGGTTCTCCACGAGGACCCCACGCCTGCAGCCAACTTTTGCCTGGGCATACAGGCGGCATTTCCATACATCTTCTGAAATCTAGGCGGAGGTTCCCAAACCTCAATTCTTGACTTCCGTGCACCCACAGGCTCAACACCACGTGAAAGCTGCCAAGGCTTGGGGCTTCCACCCTCTGAAGCCACAGCCCAAGCTCTATGTTGGCCCCTTTCAGCCACAGCTGGAGCAGCTAGGACACAGGGCACCAAGTCCCTAGGCTGCACACAGCACAGAGACCCTGGGCCCAGCCCACAAAGCCACGTCTTCCTCCTGGGCCTCTCGGCCTGTGATGGGAGGGGCTGGCCTGAAAGTCTCTGACATGGACTGGGACATCTACCCCATGGTGTTGGGGATTAACATTAGGCTCCTTGCTACTTATGCAAATTTCTGTGGCAGGCTTGAATTTCTCTTCAAAAAATAGGTTTTTCTTTTCTACTGCATCGTCAGGCTGCAAACTGTATGAACTTTTATGGTCTGTTTCCCTTTTAAAACGGAATGCTTTAAACAGCACCCAAGTCACCTTCTGAATGCTTTGCTGCTTAGAAATTTATTCTGCCAGATAACCTAAATCATCTCAAGTACAAAGTTCCACAAATCTCTAGAGCAGGGGCAAAATGCCACCAGTCTCTTTGCTAAAACATAACAAGAGTCACCTTTGCTACAGCTCCCAACAAGTTCCTCATCTCCATCTGAGACAGCCTCAGCCTATTGTTCATATCACTATTAGCATTTTTGTCAAAGCCATTCAACAAGTCTCTAGGAGGTTCCAAACTTTCCCACATTTTCCTGTCTTTTTCTGAGCCCTCCAAACTGTTCCAACCTCTGCCCTTTATCCAGTTCCAAAGTTGCTTTCACATTTTCGTGTTTCAGCAGCACCCCACTCTACTGATACCAATTTTACTGTATTAGTCTGTTTTCACACTGCTGATAAAGACACACCCAAGACTGGGAAGGAAAAAGGTTTAATCAGACTTACAGTTCCATATGGCCAGGAAGGCCTGAGAATCATAGTGGAAGGTGAAAGGCCCTTCTTACATGGCAGCAGCATGAGAAAATGAAGAAGAAGCAAAAGTGGAAACCCCTGATAAACCCATCAGATCTCATGAGATTTATTAACTATCACAAGAATAGCATGGGAAAAACCGGCCCCCATGATTCAATTACCTTTCTCTGGGTCTTTCCCACAACACATGGGAATTCTGGAAGATATAATTCAAGTTGATATTTGGGTGGGGACACAGCCAAACCATATCACAGCCCCTCCCAAATGCTGGCAGGCCACTGCACATGTGGACAGTCCACTCCAAGGAAGAATCAGGGTGAAGCAGGAGAATAGGGTCTGGAGCCAGGGAACTTAAGGCCGATTCATGATGACTTCCCAGAAATAAACCAAAAGAAAGACCCCAATTTTCCACACTTAAGTAACAAAAGGACCAGAGGCTACTCCTTTTGCACCTCCCACCCCTGCTTTTCTGCATGAAAGATGGAAAATTGAAAGTATCTCTGATTGGTTGCTGTTTGTAACCAATCACATGTTCACACAGGAGTGTAACTTTGTAGCTTCACTCAGCCTCTGATTGGTTGCTTTCCACAACCAATCTGACTGATTGTGGCCCACTACTTCATCTACATAGCGTACACCAAGTAACTAATGGGAAACCTTTAGAGATTACTTAAACCCCTAAAAAATTCTGTAATGGGGCTCTTGAGCACCTGTGCTCGGGCCCACTCCCACCCTGTGGAGTGCACTTTCACTTTCAATAAATCTCTGCTTTCGTTGCTTCATTCTTTCCTTGCTTTGTTTGTGTGTTTTGTCCAATTCTTTGTGCAAGACACCAAGAACCTGGACACCCACCCCCAGTAAGTGGGGAGAAGAAATGCAACTCTTGGAATTATGCCAATGTATAAATACCCCAAGGCAAGGTCTAAATGGCACACTTGACTCTCTCAAGTTGTCCTCCTGGCCCTCTTCCAAGTGCACTTTACTTCCTTTTGCTCCTGTTCTAAAACTTTTTAATAATCTTTCACTCTTGCTCAAAAACTTGCCTCAGTCTCTCACTCTGCCTTATGTCACTCAGACAAATTCTGTCCTCTGAGGAGGCAAGAATTGAGTTGCTGCAGACCCGCACAGACTTAACACTGCTAACACTAAGACGTCTTCACTGGGTCCAGCTCCACTTTCACAATACGACTCCCACAGATTTGCACAAGTCACCAAGCAGTCTTCATGTCTTTATTTCTTCTTTATGGATGCTATATTTTTTCTTTTAAGTGTTAATAGATTCACACATATCACATGTATATTCATGTGTGCTATTTGGGAGCGCTTATCATTATTCTTATAGTGGCATTTCCTTTGATTCAATTAAAAATGTTTTAGGCACTAGTTTCCAGCATTGCCGGATAAGCCCCTGATAAAGCACAGACTTCCTGAATTACACTTAGATCCTCTATTCTAACAAATGTTTTCTTGCTTCAGGTATTATATGACTTACTCTTTTCTCTTTATAATAAACTTTTCTATAATGTTTATAAATTTGTGTATTTGAACAAATTTGGTATTTTTTTCAGTTTTAATTTATATATTCTGTTTCTAGATCACCAATATAATTTATCTATACACTATTTGCCAATTGATGAGGATAGAAAAAGCAGCAAGGGCTTACATATTTATTTGTATTATTTTTCTTTAAAAGCAACATCTGTTCATATGCATATTATCAAGTACTTAAAATATGGGCATATTCTGCAACATAACTTCACACTGGTTTTCTATTCTTGTATAGAATTATCTCCAAATGAATAAGAAATAGAGAAAAAGAAATAGAGGCAAGGCAAATAGAAAATGAGTAGAAAAGGCAAGAGGCTCTGGAATTTCTCTAGAAGAAACCAAGTCTCAGGACAGGATGGTGGGTGTATATGACAGTATGCATTTGGTAGGAAAATTGTTAGAAAAAGGAGATTCTGGGACATGAAGTGGGTCTGGGAAATGCCTCATAATTTCAAGAAAACTCTGGAAGGGCCGAGTTGGGAAGCAGAGGAAAATGTCACGGAAAGGCCTTGGTAACACAGAGGTGGGAGTGTCATAGGGGCAGCTGGCTCCATGAGACTCATTTATGATGCTCCATATACCTGCTAATATGCAGAATATTTCCATTCATCCAGAAAATAACTTAAGTAAGAAAAATGTTACCTGTGATGTCCCGAATAACGTGGACCACGGATATGGCCTATTCCTCGGCACCCAGGAGTAGGACAGACAGCTTGACCTGGAAGGATTTTCACATCATTCGTTCCTTCAGGAAGTAAAAGAACATGCCTTGAAAACACCCTCAATTAAAGAAGACCGCAAATCTGAAATATGTAAATGATGCTAATTAAGACTTTGCAAATTAAACAAACCATTACCAAAAACCACATGCAGGTGACTTACGATGTTTTATTAATATTAAACGATTTAGCAGAAAATACCAGTGCTGTAATAAATAACACTAACAGCACAACCCATACCAGAGAGAGAGGAAAATGAATAGGCACTGAAATTTTTAAAAATAGATATGAGAACATTCACTTATTTCTTTGAGAGATTAATAATGGCAAAAGCAATACAGTCACAAACTGAGAACATGAGTATGTAAGATCTGCTGTGGGGTCCTCAGTGAAGCCTCCATTCAACCAGAGCAAGGATCTTGGACTACTGGACAGAAACCAGGCTAGCAAAGGGGGCGTGCTGAAGATGGCAAACACGGCCACATTTACTCAAGTGGCTGTCAAAGCTAGGCAAAGAAAGAACTGACATTATGCTAATCTATACCAATACTATACTGTACCATACACTACACCATATTATATGCTACACTGTGCTATATACTATAGTACATACTACATTGTACTATAAGCTACAGTGTACTATATACTATACTCTATGCTACACCATACTATATGCTACACTGTGCTATATTGTACTATATGCTGTGCTGTACTGCACTGCACTGCACTGCATTGTACTCTAACCATGCCAAGCATTCTGTCAAGCCCAAGAAGCAGTCTAAATCTAAATATTATCAGTATCAAAACCTTCATGCCCTGCTCTGCAATTTTCCTCAGTCTTCTCTACCCCTAAACACATACATACACATGTGCATACACACACACATGCGCACTCACACATATCAGTTCCTGGAACATCCCATCCCATACCTCCTACTGTTCTGGGCCTTACTTCCTTGACAATCCCACACTTTCCTTCTCCCTTCCTGCTCTCAGACTTCCATTTCCTGTTCAACAAACTCCCTGCTTCCTCATCCTCA
This sequence comes from Cacajao melanocephalus, assembly GCA_963573385.1. Lineage (NCBI taxonomy): Eukaryota > Metazoa > Chordata > Mammalia > Primates > Pitheciidae > Cacajao > Cacajao melanocephalus. The sequence continues at coordinate 28,123 of CAUYLG010012134.1, forward strand.
TCTTAATACTCCCCATTTCCCAGCTCTGGTTTCATGGGGCAGCCACCTGAAGATGTGGCTTTCCACAGCCCTCCACAGGGGTCACATGCCTCCAGAGCTGCAGGGAAGTCAGGGCCATCTTCCTTTCTGTGCCTCAAGGCCATGCCTCTGAGTCTCCTCTTCTGAGTCTGACGCCTTGGCCTTCCACTGTCTGCCCGCTGTTTCCACATCAGGCAGGGAAGACTTTGGCACTGGCTCTCCGTGTTCTGCTCTGTCCCAAGTCTGGCAATCGCTCAGGTGTGCTCAGGCCCCATGCGCTCATCCTGCTGCTCTCCCACCCGAACACTTCAGTCAGTCACTTCCTCGGGGCCAGTGGCCCCCAACCCATCTGGGCCACACAAAGAAAACGCTCTGGGTCTTGTAATCACCCAAAATGGCTTTGCATCTAAAACCCCACCTGACCACAAAAGCATATCGGCCCATACTACGCGCTCAGGTGCCCCAACTGCTGCTGATGTTTTCAACCCCAGTGGAGTTTCCAGGCCACTAATTTCCCTTCTCTTCCTCAGCCCCTTCTGAGGGGCCATAACCCCTTCCCTTGTCTAACTTAGATTCTATCAACTGTTATTTAACCCTCTCTTGCAAGGAACTTAAACTCTCTTGCTCTCTGATTTTTAATCACGTCTGGCTGTGGGGAAAAAAGAAAGAGACAACCACAGATCACCTGAAACAACCTGCTGCTCTGTGTTTTGCATAACTAAGTTCTCCTGGGGAAAAATGCACATCGTGCAGACGAGGTGTTACCAAAACACCAGGCTTCCACACTGCCACTGACCTACGCCCTCAGTCCTCCGCAGCAGAACTTGCCTGCTGCTAACTGAGGACCAGGCGCCCGTGAACAGAGCGCCTCCTCACCGCTGGCCCAGCACTTCCCCTCCTTTCTTTCCACTGCAGTGCAGCGTGCACTTTCCCCTCTCCAAAGCAAATCCCTCACCATCTATGCCTGATCTCATCACCTTCCATTCTCCAGGATCTGCAAGCCATGATATATTTCAATCACTCCTTGACTACTGACCAACATTTAAACATGCTCCAGTTTCCATCACAAAAACAAAGACAAAAGAGTAAACAAAAGTTTGCAACTCTACTTGGATCCCACATCCCCTCTTAGCTGCTGTTCCACACTTCTGGTTCAGAGCAAACTTCTCAAAGTAGTTATGTCCTCCTCCTCAGGGGTCCTTTCCTGAGCCACATTTGTTTTACTATCACCACACATTGGGACCTAGACTCAGTCAGTATTTTCATGAAACCTAATGACACTGTAATGCAAATTTATGGTTTATATAAAAGGTTCTTTTCTAGTCTATGAGTGCCTCTCAAAGAAAGAACTATGGAATACTCACCCATTCCACAAGTACTTACTGAGCTACCGATTGCTAACTTGTAGGATAGGTATTTACTGAAACTATATACTGTACCATATGCTACAGTATATAGTTCGGAATATAGTTGGCAGTCTCCTGGAATTGCTGTTGTCCGCTGGCTTTGGCGGCATCGCACTCTGACAGTTTTCCTTCTACATATGAGCATTCTTTTGTAATTTCCTCCGCTAGTCAACCTGAAATGTCAGGCAACATCCATTGATTTCCTGGGCCATCCATTTCTACAGATTCATTTACCAATTGTATGCTACAGATGCTCACAGACGACAGCCCAGGCACTCTTGAAGTTCCAGACCAATGTATCCACCTTTCCACTTGATGTCTCCACTGTTATTTCTTAAAGTCATTTCAAACTCAACATGTTCAGACTGAACCTCCTGTCTTGTCCCCCTAGCCTTCTTTTCCTCCAGAGCAGCTCATCTCCATGACAGTGTTACCCTCCAGCCAGAAGCCTGGATCTTTGACATCGCCTCTCCCTCATTTCATAGCACCCTATCAATCCGTCTTCGATTTTTCAAATATTTCTTTTATCTATCTACCAACTTATCTTCATCACTACTGTGACTGGTCTAATCCAAGCCATCTTCCTGTTTGAAGAATTGCAATAGCGATTCTTCACTCATCCTAATGTATTTTCCATCTTGCAACCAGAGTGATCTTTTGAAATCACAGATCTAATCATATCACTTCTCTCTTAGTGCATTTCAATGGCTTCTCATTGCTGTTAGGATGAAACCCCAAATTCTTAACCTGGCCTACCTGATGTATGATTGGACTTGATTTTTCTCCTCATTCAGGATTCTGCATTCTACTGTTCCTTGAACCTGCCAGGTTCATTTAAACATCAGGGCATTTGCATGTTGGCAAGAGCATTCCACTGTCTGCTTGGATAACTTCTGCTTATCTTTCACGTCTTGGCTTACATTTCACTTCCTCAGGCTAACTTCTGAGAGGAGGTTAGGCCCCCATTTTATATAGCACCTACCTCAATTACAAATTAAATAATTATTGGTTTAATGTCTATCTCTCTTATTAGACTATAAGCTGCAGGCATGAGTCTAGCTCACCGTTGATGTCACCAGTATCTAGCCTGACACATAGTTAGTGCTCAGTAAGTGTAGAATAGGTAAGTATTACATAGTTCTTCCTTTGACAGACACTCATAGTCCAGAAAAGCAGCTTCTATATTATCAATAAATTTGCATTACAGTATAATTAGGTTGCATGGAAATACTCAACAGAGGCTGGGTCCCAATGTGTGGTGATATTAAAACAAATATTTAAGCCTCAAATACATTTTCATTACATTTACTGAACAATAGGAAAGTATGTCTTAAGTACATCTTATGCTCTTATGACTTTGTGAAACACACTGACGCATAAATAGAGAAAAACAGAGCTACCCTATTCAAAGTCATCTTTTGGAAACAGCTTTTAAAAAATAATTTTTAAACAAATCAGAGGAAGTGATGTTTAAAAACTGTAAACAGGACAGGCATGGTGGCTCCTGCCTGTAATCCCAGCATTTTGGGAGATTGAAGTTGGAGGATCTCTTGAGGCCAGGAATTTGAAACCTGTCTGGGAAATATAGAAATATCTTATTTCTAAAAAAAAAAAAAAAAAAAGTTTAGAAAGTTATCTGGGCATGATGGCATGTATATCTATAGTCCTAGCTACTCTGAAGGCTAAGACGAGAGGACCTCTTGAGCCCAGCTGTTCAACCAGTCTGGGAGACAGTGAGACTGTGTCTCAAAAAAAAAAAAAAAACTGTAAACAAATCCTTCATTAAGAAATACACTTTTGTTATTCTGTAAATATACAGTATTTTAGTAAAAGGATCTAAGAAAAAATAAACATAGAGTATATAAACAGTTTTCTCTAAACTGTGTCTCACAGTACATTACCCAAGCTGTCATTATAAAGGTCTAGAATATTAAACTCGCAAACAAAAAAGCAAAAAATACTCTCCATCAGCCAGCCCAGATGGAACTCTTGTGTGGACAGTTTACACACACAGTGACCTTTCAGTGAATGCTACTTAATATTGTTTTCAGTACTATTTTAATGTACTTTATTAAATTAAGGTTTAAACCGATGTTTTTAATATTCATCAATGCATATTTATCTCCACATCCCTGACGGATACCATCACTCTCTCCTAGGTAGAGCTGGAAGGAAAGCTATGACCTCAGCTAGGGGAGAACAGCCATCACATTAAGAACTGCAGCAAATACATAACAAAGAGTCGAGAAGAATGGGAAATAAAAATGCATGGGACCTAGCAATTTCCTCATTAAATTGTGTATGATGAAGTATAATAGGATGAATCAATGGCAAATAAGACAACGAGCCATCCGCTGGGAAAAAGAAACCTGCAAATTCTGCAACAGTTCACATTATTCCTCTAAGATAAAGGAAACCTACCAACAAATGAATGTTTTTGTTCAGAAAATAATCATATTTTTGCCAAGAATATCTTACTATAATTTGGATATTACGACAATTAGGTCTCAAGAAGAAATGTTCTCAGCTCTAAATCACTTTTTCAGAAACACTATCCCTGACCATGTTACCTACGCTTGCTTTCTTTTTACCACTTTTCCTGAAATTAGTTTTGGAGTTTATCTGCTTCTATCGCCTGTCTCCCTTCACTGGAGTGAGGATATTTACCTTATCTAACTTGTTTACCACTGTATCCCCAGTACCTTCTAGAACTGCGAGTGGCAGGTAATAGATACTCAACAAGTATGTTTTATGAGTGGGAAATATACGTAAAAATAATAATAAAGACAGAATAATTAATACCTGGAAGCATTATTTTATCAGTGCTCTGAGATCATCACTACTTTATTCTTATTTAAGAGCTCAGTGGTCTGAAAACCCTCTCTGATCTTTTATTTCTAAATACTATGAGCTACTTGCTATATCAAGCAGCATGAATAACTCCTAATTTGTTACAAGTCTTCTATGAAAACTTTTACTCAGGCAGGAGTAAAAGTAATGGCAAGTAAAACTTTTAGACAGAGTAAATCTAATGGCAAGATTCTTTAGGAAGGGACAAAAAAGAAAGAAAATGTGCTTGTAAACTAGGAATTATCCAAATAATGAATAATGTTTTACCCTAACATGATACTATATTAAGATGTCCTTGTAGTATTCCCCATTTCTGCGTAGTTACTACACACAGCCCTCTTTCCTTGCCAACCAAACTCTGATTTTGCTCAGGGCAACAATGTGTCCAGCTACACACATCCTCTTTCCCAGCCTCTCTTAAATCTGGTCATGGCGACTTGACACTGTCCTGGATAACAGAACCGAAGGGAAAGGCACCGTAAGGACAAATGCTTTTCTTTCCTGTTAAAAGGATGAAGATGAGACTGGTGCTGCTTTGCCCATTTCCCCCTTCACTGGAGTCCCTGGAATGCAGATGGTAATGCTCATGAGATGATAAGCACAGAGACAAATGCAAAGGTGTCAAGGGAAGAAGAGAACAAAGGAAGATAGAGCCTGGGCCCACAACACTGCCAGCCTTGGACCTGCTACACCAATGATCTGTCAGGCGAGAAAAATAACCCTCTCTTTGATTAAACCCAATGGTTTAATTTTTGTGTTACTAGCAGATAAAAACTCCTAGAATAAAACAGCAATTTTATTTTGATTTTTCTTTTGTGAAATCAAGCAATTGTCCTTAAAAGAAAACACTCAAGTTTCATATGGATTTTAGACATATTGTCATGTAAAAATGATGTAAGAAATCAAGGCAAAAATCAAGAAATAAAAGAGACTGTGCTTTTGTACTTAGAAAATGAGAAAGGGAACTGTCTTTTCTTATTCTAAAATGACCCAAATTGGTGATTATGAGTGATGTAAATGAAAACGCTTATTATTCTACCCAGAATGGGTTACAGACTGAGATCATCATCCTCCTTCTAAGAATGTACTTTCTTTTCAGAACTGTACTTTTATTTAATATACAGATGCCCATAGCACAGTGATAATGCTGACCCTGAAGCAAAGTAAGATGATCTATTCATTTAAATATATAGATGGGTTATGGATTGATGTTGGCCAGCATAAAAACAGTAAGAATCAGGAGCGTTCCTGTTTCTACTTCAATACTAATTACTCACTGCTGATACAGTACTCAGTTCAACCTGATTCATTTAGCAAGGATTTTTATTTGTAATTGAGAAATGACATTAGCAATGGGTGATAATATCCACTAGAAGATGTACAAGCACAGCTTCTTTGAAAAGGGAAACAGATTTAAATGTCACTGATAACAGGCAAGTTAAGATTGCATTTTTTCTTATTTTTAACATAAAATTAATCACTAAGGGTCATCCATTCAAGTAAAGAGATACTGCAGGTTAATTAGATACTGGTATTCCCTCTGCTAGGGATATGGCGGCAAAACAAACAGAAAGACCCTGCCCCCCAGGGAGCTTACCTTCTGGTGCCAAAGATGGAATAAGCCATCGGATAAGAAGCATGACAGTAGGTCAGATGGGACTAGGCAGAAAATAGACGAAGTGGAGTAAGGAAGAGAAAGGGGTGCACGTGGGGATATTTTTAAGGTAGAGGAGGCAGGGAAGGAGTGCTGATATTTGAGCAGAATTCTACCTGAAGTGAGAGCATGGGACATGCTGGGACAACTGCCAGAAGGCCTGAGCAAGGGGAAGGGTGGCGGGAAATGAGACCGTGTGAGCCAAAGAGTCTCCCGTTTATTCTGGATTGGCTGGGAGACAGTGGCCAGCACAGAGTAAAGACAGAATCAGTGAGAACACACCTATCGCACTCCTCTCTGAGCAGTTTACTTCTCCCTGCACCTTGTAAAAGGCCTGCTGTGCACTCTGCATCCTGGCTGGGTCTGGAATCAGGCCTTCAGAGCCCATACAAGCAGCATCCACACCTGGTATTTACGGCCGGGGCTAGATGAGACCCACAGTGAGTTCATGTCCATGGAGAAGAGAAGTCTGAGGACTGACGTCTGGGAACACCGAGATGTAGAGACCGGAAAGAAAGAGCGAGTGAGGCGGCTGAGAGGGAGGAGCCCGGCGGGTAGAGGGAGAGCCAGGAGGAAGCTGAGGAGAAGGTGCGCAGACCGGGCAGGGCTGCACCTGCACCTGGCCGCCAGGCTTGGCAACGTGCTGGGCTACTGCACCTGTGGCAAGAATGTTTTCAGTGAAAAGGTGTGAGCAAACCTGATGGAGGTTCATGGGAAAGTGCAAGAGGAAAAAGGGAGAAGCTATAGTTTAAACAACTTTTTAAGAAGTTTTTATATAAAAGGTTGTACAAAGTAGTCATAAAAAGTGGGTTGATGCCCCAAATGGCATTTCAATTATTGTTTTTGTTTGAGTGATGATGAGACTATTTCAGTACAGGGAAAATTTGATCATGTAGAAAGTGGTTTAATTGTGGGAAAAAGTCCTTGAGTGAGCTCGAGGTAACAGGCTGGTATCCCAGTAAGGATGGGCTGTGGGGCAATCAAGGACTGTCATCAGTTCCAATCCTGATGAAGGCAAAGCCTATGTGTGCAAGCAAGGGGCACTGGTGGGCTCCATGGCAGGAAGAAGACAAATTTCTCCACTGACAGCTTTATGTTCTCGGTGAAACAGGCAGTAAGCTCGACAGCTGAGCCTGAGAATGGGGCAGAGGAGCAGGGTATGAAAGTGAACTAAAAATCTATAAAGCAAACTGTTCAATTATGACATATTCCCACTTCAAATAATTAAGCTTTTACTATCTTTATTTTGGATTGGAAATTTTTTAGTTAGTATCTTGGTTTTTTTCCATGCTACCCCCAGGAAATTTATATTATAGTTTGCTAAGAAGATTTAATGAAATAATTACCCCTGAACACTGGAGAATGCAAATAATAAGCGTTATTTCAAACTAAAATTATAGGTTAATCATACCTATTCTCCTCTCCTAATGAAATTCAGGAAAATAAATATCCATTCTGCTATAATAATTAGTGTCTCAAATAAAAGAAGAAAATAGTACAACCAAACACTATGGTTGTTTGTATCTCGGTTTCAGGATATCATATTTCATGACACATAAATAAAATAGAACAATAATTTTGTGAAATGAAAATGCAACAAAAAAATTGTAAAACATTCCTAAAAAAGTCAATTTTATACTTAGTGATCTACAAAAATCTTTAAAGTACTACAATGTCAATATTAGTAGAGAAAGGCAATCTAACCATCTGCCTGACATAGGGATACATTTAGAAATGTGGTAGAGTCCTGAAAGAGATGAGTCAATATAATAATAACACTTATCTTCCACTCTGAAACAATAATACAGTAAGAAAAGAATGCAAACGTTGAAAGTCTCTTTCCAGATCTGATAGAGCTTCAGAGCAGTCAAGGCAAAAAGGAAAACATGTTGTACTGGCCTTTGCTTATTATTTAAAAAGAGGCAGAAGACCACTTCATAAAGAACTGGCAAATATTTTCTTAACAAAATATAGTAAAATGCATTTATCATATGTTGAGCTTTAATTAAGAGATAGTAATATAGTGGGTAATTGGCTAATTATTCAAGGATCCCAGAAAAAAATGACCTCATATTTAAATACAAGTACAGTGTCAGGGAGATCAGAGGCTTGGTGGAAAATGGAATGACTTGACCTGTAGCCTCTGATTGAAGCGTCTGAGATCTGGCTGTATATTGGTATGAGCCATTGTAAGGATTAGGAACAAGAAAGTGAAGAAGGTATATATACATATATATATATATATACACTCATATACACACAAACACACATACATATATATACGTGTATATATATGTATATATATGTATGTGTGTGTGTATATATACACATATAGTTTTAACTGATATATACATAAAATGACATTAAAGAGGAAAGCAGAAAATGTAGATTCGATTTTAGATATCACCCCATTCAAACACGTCACATTAGTATTTTAAAGTATTTATACCACAAGCACTTAAATACAACAAAACTAGGTTCTTTTTATAGTACAGAATGGGCCTTTGTAAAATGTTGCATTGTTTTATTACTCAGTTTTTAACCGTCAAAAATAAGGAGAATGACGTTTTGCTGATTTACAGAAGGGATGAAATTGTGAGAGGTCCACATAGATAATGTAGAAGCATAGGATTATTTTTTTTCTTTTTTTGAGACTTGTTGGCTGGTGTCACCCAAGCTGGATTGCAGTGCCGTGATCATGGTTCACTGCAGCATCGACTTCCTGGGTTCAAACAATCCCTCTGCCTCAGCCTATTGAGAAGCTGGGACCACAGGTGCACTCGACCATGCCCAGCTAATTTTTCTATGTTTATTTAGTAGCGGCAGGGCTGGGGGGGGGCGGTCTTGCTATGTTGCCTAGGATAGTCTTAATTGTCAAACCACCCATATATTCTGTTTCTAGATCACCAATATAAATAATTTTTCTATATGTTATTTATCGATTGATGAGGATAGAAAAAGCAGCAAGGGCTTGTTTGGGCTCAAGTGATTCTCCCACTTCAGCCTCCAAGAACGCTAGGATTACAGGCGTGAGCCACCATGCCTAGCCACAAGCACAGAATTTTAAGAGTAGAAGAAAGGTTAAGAGTTATTGGCATACACACAAAATGTTTTACATATAAATAAACTAAATTGTATCAAGCCTACCCTTAACTAACAGACTTACTGTGAGGAACTAAAGAGTTAGATGGCACTTAAAAGTATTTAATGCAAATACTACTACACTAGATAACCCTCTTCCATTTTTCATTGTTTTTAAGAAATAAATAAGACAGTAATTAAAATAGATTTATCTTTTAAACTTTACCTTTTATAAAACATACCTTTCAAAGAAATTATAAAGAACTAAGATGACTTTTTTACTTTCTTTTGCCCTAAACCTCCTTTAGCCTTTTATGAGAAATCAGCCTTTAAAAAAAAAAGCCATCTAATTTGGTACTTGGTTTATGTGATTGAATTATTCCCATTTTACCCAAGTAAAAATGATGCAAAACTATCCCCCTTCTCTCTTTCTTTCTCTGATTCATTCACTCATTCTCTCTCTCTCTTCCCCCTTTCCTCCACATTGCCTTAAGCAAAGTGACACTAATCTCAAGCCAAAAGGATGATAACTTGTACACTCCTTAGCCCTAGGCTTGTTCTTATTCATATGAAGGAAGGTAACAGACAGGTCAAAAGCTATAAGCATATCAAGGTAGCTTATGAGTTGGTTTTGAGCAACAGCCTTTGAACTGCTTTTCTCCTCTTTTACTGAAAGAGAAATTTAGTACATTCTAGTTTTATTTACAGTGTCACATTCAATTTTCTGACTTAAAAAACCAAATTTCTATCATTGCTAATAAAAATGTCATATGTTCTTATAACCAAATATGTATAAATACGAAAGTTACCTATAAGAATGAAACATACTCCCAGTGGAGTGGCTATACCATTTTTCCAGCAACCTGAAAAGTACATCTAAAGCGGTAACTATGGTGTCCATAATCCCTTCTCAAACTAGCTTAACAGGGCCACATTAAAAATTCTCATGACCAGTAAGCTTTTGGGCATTCTCTTTTTTTTTTTTTTTTTGACACAGAGTCTCACTCTGTCACCAGGTTGGAGTACAGTGGAGCAATCTCAGCTCACTGCAACCTCCACTTCTGGGTTCAAGTGATTCTCCTGCCTCAGCCTCCCGCTGGGACTACAGGCATGTGCCACCATGCCCAGGTAATTTTTGTATTTTTAGTAGAGTTAGAGTTTCACCATGCTGGCCAGGAGGGTCTTGATCTCTTGACCTCATCCTCGGCCCACTTTGGCCTCCCAAAGTGTTGGGATTACAGGCGTCAGCCACTGCTTTTGGGCATTCTTAACAGAGAATGTTATGAGTTGTTTGAGAATACACATGCACACACACATAATTACACAATGTATAATTCTAATTACATTCCTCTCCATGGCTTCTGCTTGAAATCTAACTCTACAATTAATGACATTCCATTATTGAATTTCACTTGAATAGACTTGGCAGAATTGCCAAGTTTCTAAATAGAAGGAAAATCCTCCACCTGATGTCTGTAACAGATGCTTCAATAATGTAAAAGGAGCAAATTGCCTTCCCTCCAACCCTCCTGTACTAGTTTATTCACTGGTGGCTTTGAATTTGTCTACACTGTAGAACTGAGAAAAAACAAGCCCTCACTGAGTATAAGGGTTAGTGCTGCCCCGAGGGAGCTCCTTGCTAGATGTGAGAGACCAGACCTCCTACCTGCTGCCTGGCCAAATCAGCAAATAACAATGCTTGCTTGCACTGTGGGCATAAAGGCATTCCATTCAGAGAAGGAGAGAAAGCTCCTATGATACAGTCTAACCACTCAAATTCTAACTTTCCCATGCCTGAGTGAGTGGCTCAGTGCCAGGGACCACATGAAGTGCCATCCCAGTACAGACTACAGCAGCACCAAGCTCCATGAGGTCAGAGGCCAGAGACACAGCAGGACCAGGAAAGCCTGGGAGTCTGCTAGAAGAGAGATCCCCTTACTGGCATGCAGAACTGGAAGAGACCTAAAGACCGCAGCTTCTAGGTCCCACAAAATCAGAATTCCTGTGGCAAACTGTTGAACAATTTCTGTGTTCCCCATTCAAGTTGTGAACCACTGACCTAGTCTGCCCACTTATTTTTGTAAATAACAAAATAAAGGTTTAGATGGTCACATAATTTGTGCCAGCTCATAAGTCACATTATGGTATTTAGGACAAGAATTCAAGCTTCCTGACTTGCAGATAGGTACTTCTTTACTCTGCTATGCTGCACAATAAGCAATTGCTACAATTAATTTTTTTAAATTTATATATGTATTTTGAGACAAAGTTTTTGCTCTTGTTGCCCAGGCTGAAGTGCAATGGCACGATCTTGACTCACTGCAACCTCCGCTTCCCGGGTTCAGGCAATTCTCCTGCCTCAGCCTCCAGAGTAGCTGGGATTACAGGCATGCGCCAACATGCCCGGCTAATTTTTTTGTATTTTTAGTAGAGACGGGGTTTCTCTATGTTGGCCAGGTTGGTCTCAAACTCCTGACCTCAGGTGATCCACCCGACTTGGCCTCCCAAGTGCTGGGATTACAAGTATGAGCCACTATGTGCAGCCTAATTTTAAAATATTTAATTGACAAAGACAATACATATTCAAGATGTGTGACATGGTGATTTGATAAACATATACTTTGTATGATGGTTACCACAATCAAATTAAGACATCACCACCCATGCTATACATAATATTCCTGTAACTTGTTCATTTTGTAGCTGAAAGTTTGTATATTTGGCCAACGTTTCTCCATTTCCTTCACCCCTCAGCCCCTGGTAACCATCATTCTACTCTCCACTTCTATCAGTTAAACATTTTTAGATTTCATATAGTAGGATCATACAGTCTTTGTCTTTCTGTGCCTGGCTTATTTTACTTAGCATAATACACTTCAGTTTATCCATGATATTGCAAATGACAGGATCTCTTTCTTTTTATGGATGAATAATATTCCACTGTATGTACAATACCATATTTTCTTTATCCTTTCATCCACTGATGGACACTTAGGTAGCTTCCCGATCTCGGCTATTGTGAATAATGCTGCAATGAACACAGGGGTACAGGTATCTCTTGGAGATACTTATTTCACTTCATTTGGATACATACTCAAAAGAGGGATTGCTGGATAACATGGTAATTCTATTTTTAATTTTTAAAGGAACCTCCATATTGTTTTCCATAATTCCCATTAACAGTATGCAAGGGTCCTCTCTTTTCTCCACATCCTGGCCACTACTTGTTATCTTTTGTGTTTTTGATAATGATCATCCTAGCAGGTGTTAGGTGATATCTCACTGTAGATTTGATTTGCATTTCTCTGATGATTAGTGATGCCGAGCACCTTTTCATATAGCTATGGTCCTGCTGTCCATCTGTATGGCTTCTTCAGAATAAAAAAAATGTCTATTCAGGTCCTTTGATAATTTTTAATTATTTAATCAGGTTTTTTTTTTTTTTTTTTTTGCTATTGAGTTAGATGAATTCCTTATATATATGGATATTAACCCTTTATCAGATGTTTTTATCTATTTTCTCCATTCCATAGGTTGTTTCTTCATACTATTGACTGTTTCCTTTGCTGTGTAGAAGCTTTATAGTTTGATATAGTCTTATTTGTTTATTTTTGCTTTTGTTGTCATATTTAAAAACTATCAAAACCAATGTCTTGATGGAGTTTTTCCCTATGTTCTCTTCTAGGAGTTTTATGGGTTCAGATCTTACATTTAAGTCTTTAATCCATTTCAAGTTAATTTTTGTATGTGTATAAGACAAGAGTCCAATTTCCTTCTTTGCATGTGGATATCTAGTTTTCCCAGAACCACTTATTAAAGAGATTTCCTTTCCCTATTATGTATTCTTGGTGCCTTTGTCAAAGATTAGTTGACCTTATGCATGGGTTTATTTCTGGGCTCTCTTCTGTTTAATTTGTCTATGTGTCTCTTTTTATGCTACTAACATACTATTGTGATTACTATAGCTTTGTACTATAGTTTGAAATCAGGGAAGGTAATATCCCCAGCTTTGTTCTTCTTTCTTAAAACTGCTCAAGCTACTTGGGGTCTTTTGTAGCTCCATGAGACAGTTCTTTCTATTTCTGTGAAAAATGCTATTGGAATTTTGATAGGGATTGCACTGAATCTGTAAATAGTTTTAAGTAGTATGAATTTTAACATTAAGTCTTCCAGTCCATGAATATGGGATATCTTTCCATTTATTTTTGTCTTCTACAATTTCTTTCAAAAATGTCTTACAGTTTTCAGCCTGCAGATATTTAATCTCCCTAGTTAAATTTATTCCTAAACACTTTATACTTTTTGATGCTATTGTAAATGAAATCTGGATAGCTCATTGTTAGTGTATGGAAACCCAACTGACTTTTGTATATTGATTTGTGTCCTGCAACTCTGCAGAATTCATTTATTAACTCTAAGAGTTTCTTTGTAGAATCATTAGGGTTTTTGATATGGTTTGGCTCTGTGTCCCCACCCAAATCTCATCTCAAATTGCAATTCCCATGTGTCGAGGGAGGGAGGTGATTGAATCATGGGGTGGTTTCCCATATGCTGTTCTCATGATAGTAAGTGAGTTCTCATGAGAACTGGTGGTTTTATAAATGTCAGTTTTCCCTCAGCTTTCACTCTTCTCTCCTGCCACCTTGTGAAGAAGGTGCTGGCTTCCCCTTCTGCCATGATTGTAGGTTTCCTGAGACCTCCCCACCCATGCAGAACGGTGAGTCAATTAAACCTCTTTCCTTTATAAATTACCCAGTCTCAGCAAGGTTCTTTTAGCAGTGTGAAAGCAGACTAAGGCAGTTTTCTATACACACAAAAGATAAAGTTATCAGCAAACAGACAATGTAATTTGTTCCTTTCCAATGTGAATGCCTTTTATTTCTTTTTCTTCTCTAATTGCTATGGCTTGGACTTCCAATACCATGTTGAATAGGTGTGAGCTAAAGTAGGCATCCTTGTCTTGTTTCTGATTTTCTACCTGGATGATCTATCCATTGTTGAGAGTGGGGTACTAAAGTCCAATACTATTAGTATATAGCTTTTTATTTCTCTAGTCATGTCTCATAATATTTGCTTTACCTAATAATCAAATTTTTATATATTTATATCCAAAACTTTCTTATTTCAACTATTCCTAGCTTTAAAAGAGAGCAAGGGTAGTCATGCACATGAAGACAGTCAAATATCTGAAATGAACAGAATGGAGTTCCACCACGTGTACAAATATATATGAGAAAGGGGGAAAGAAAGGTATTCTAGTAGCTACAAGCATGGGTGATCCTACCACAGTACTCAAGAATGGATTCTGGACACAAGTGTGGGACAGGAGTCAGAGACTACTACTCTTCTCCTCAGTCTCAATATGTTCCTGCAATGTGGGCAGTTTTCTGAATGTGCAAACAACCTGGTATTTAAAAGTGCAGTATGATTATCATGAAGCATGACCCTCAATTCATACCAGTGACTTCACCTAATGCTCAACAATGCCAACTGTACAGTTCAGGATGGAGGTAATACACTCTGGTGGACTTACTGAGACATACATTTCAGTAACTGTGATTAAACATGATTTTTTGCATTACTCACTGAATTTAGACCCTAACCCTAGAATAAAATGTGACTCCATTGTGTTAAAGAATTTTCCCTGGCTGCCTGGCATTATATAAAATTTGGCCAGAGGGATTACATAAAAGATTCCTCTCTTTTTCTAATGACTTCCAATACAAAATAGGTCCATTAACATGAAAAGAAGAATGATGACTTCCAAGTCAATTATGGAAAATGTTCTTGTCAATCTAAAAAACATAAACTGCTCATTAAAGTATAAAAACTTCCATAACCATATTTCCTTTACTCTGCTTTACAATTCTTTGGAACAATAAAAGCTTTTAATGTTCAAGAAAAGAGTCAAGTAAAATAGCAACAAGGAGAATGTGAGTTATTCAAAAAGAATAATGCCTTGGAGAAGAGGGTTGGTAATGCAGGAAAAAAAAGGGGGTAGGCAGTCAGCAGCTGTTGTAACCTCCCCTACATGGCTTTTAGCTCATTGGTGATTACAGAAATAAAACTACATATAGAAAATAATTTATGAAGAACTTAATGCAAGTTAAGAGTATTCTAAAGAACGCTATAGAGTGAGTGAGAATGTAACAGAAGACTGAACTGCCAGAAATCTAGAAGGTCACTTAAAATATAGTACGGCGAGGCTACTGGCTGCTCAAAGTAGATCTGACTTAGCATCTGCAACACCTGGGATGAGAAGCTCCTAAATGTGCAATCCTGTGAGTGGGTCATGGAAGAAAAGATCTATGGTTCTGATGGCTGGATGGACAGGTGCACAGAGCTGTTATCCCAAAGACTTGGGTAATGTATTCTCCCATCCCCTCTAATTATGGTAAACTTATATGTTGAAGTGAAACTTACTGCTTCGCTAAGGAAAAAAAATTCCAATTTTTAGTTTCTGGTTTGAAATGAATACCAAAGCATAAATGAAAAGTAACACAAAAGCCAAAGGCTCTTAGTTCTTAAATATGCCGAAAAATTTTCAGTTCTCTAAGTCTGTCATTTAGTGCTCATTGAATTTTAGGTTTGTGTATATTTTCAACTTCTTGATTCTTGGTTGCTTAGCATGCAGAGTGAAATGAAAAACAGCATCATCTTTATACAGCTCTCTTTCAGAATGCAAATATATAATGTTTCTTTTACATTAAAAACTACTTGATTCTATGTTCATTCCTAGGAGTCATTTAAGGATACCTCTACTTGTGAAATAAAACTATGATGTATTTTAAGTCTTTCTGATACGATGAAAGACAAAAAAAGATTTTCCAAGATACTGATACCACTAAGCTTGTCCTGAAAGCAACACATAGAGCTGCCCTTGCTCACTTTCCATTCTCCTTGACCCCCAATTTTGAAAGATGATATTGCTATAAATAAGAAAAAGCATCTTTAAGAGGAGAAATTTTAATCTCTTAACACTATGTATTAGTGCATGCAGTAGTCAAAAGAGCCAGACATTGACTTCTCTGTGAATCTCTTCACTACGGCACTACCACACCATGCGTGTTCACAGGACTTTCTCTCTTCCTGATGCCTTTATCCTCATGGTCACCAGTGTAGAACTACGTCCCACAGGACTTTGCAAATCCTAGCACAGTGGTTAGCACATTAGAGATACCAAATAAATCTCTATTCAATTACCACAACCACACTGAGATGATAAAACCCTTCCTCATGTAATATTTTCAGGCAGTCACTTGATTGCTCAACTGCTCAAGGGTTTCATTAACTAGACATTGTAGGGTGATGCAGATATACATATAGATAACAATTGTATCCAGTTCCCTTCCCTGCCACAAAGGCATTATTGTCTTCTGAAAAGGTGAAACCTCACTGAGAAAAATCCTGAAAGGTCTGTGTGCAAACTCAGGATCTCCACTCAACATCCATGCTGACTTGCATAAATCTATAGCCAGATATAAGGCATAAACTGGGGTAGGGTGTGAATTTGCTTAGACTTACTGTCAAACCACTAAGTTGTTTCATCAGTTTTAGAAGTGACTGGCTATTATACCTGTTTTAAAGGTCTATAAATTTGCACAGAACTGTGCCTTGTTTAATACAATCTACGATGGTCTGTGCATGTGATGGCAAAGACCGCTGTGCCACATTGTATCTCAACTGTGAACAAAGTCATCAAGCTAGAATGAGAAAAT
The DNA here is from genome assembly GCA_963573385.1 of Cacajao melanocephalus. Lineage (NCBI taxonomy): Eukaryota > Metazoa > Chordata > Mammalia > Primates > Pitheciidae > Cacajao > Cacajao melanocephalus. The sequence goes on from CAUYLG010012134.1 coordinate 44,850, forward strand.
AATCTGCAGAATTGTTCTGAGCTAGCACTAGGCATCCAAAGGCTTAGTTTTAGAACCAAGTAAATGGATTCTGCCCTCACACCTCCAGAAGGTAGAGACACAGGATAAGCGCTTCAACAAGGAACATTTAAAACTGATAATATCATTATGACTGTAAGTACATTTTGAAATGTATTATTTTTTCTTGCTAAGTCTATCATGTAGATCTGTAATTGGGGACTCTGAAGATAGCTACCTTTTTTTTTTTAAACACAATATGCTATAATTGTCTATTAAGTCAATGAGTACTTAGGGACTCTTAAAACCGCTGATTACTTGCTTGCTGTAATTTGGAAGAACAAGTACTAAAGATTCCTTGTGAAATTCTCTTTAAAATAGAATGAAATTGAAAATGTGCTATTACCTGGATAAGCTAACAATATTTTTTCCTCAGAATGACATCCATCCATCATAATATTAATTGCTCGACATCTGGCCAAAACATTGCATTAACTTTTATTTTATAATCTAAGTGAATTTCCATCTCTGAATAACATTTTCTAATCCCACAGAGTTTCAATGCTCATAAAGGATGGCATTATTAATCATTCATTGTTTAGTGTAGACTAAGAATTTTATCTCACTTATCAGGATAAACAATGTACCAGCCATATGGTGTATTTACAAGTCATTCTGTTTTATTTACACATGTGCAGTATAATAAATGAAATTGAATAAAATGAACTATACCTTTTATCAAGTTATGTTCTATTATGCTTGTTTATGTTTAACCATTAAATAAATCAGCAATGTTCTCAAGGCCATTAATATAAATTATAAAGATTACATATATTATATTGTAGTTTGTATTATTACTCTATTAACATACACTTTAACTTCATAATGATGGATAATTTAATTTACTTTGTAATCAAGCCTTATAATTACTCCTAAATACAAATCAAACAGAAGCTAAAGAAAGACCAATGACACAATTATTTAGACGTGGAAGCCAGCTAAGAAATCTCATTTTTCTGCCTATCAACTTCCTATTTACAAAGGTTTCCTTTGTCATTTAGGGAGGGTTATTCTGGCCTGTGTCTCTCCTACTAGGCCTGACTAGACCAATTCCAGAGCTACTACTCAAGAACTCACTCACTTCATGAAGGTCACAGGCGAGAGGCCAAGGTGGCCTCTAGAGATGCATGTTGATTTTGCATTAAGTGATTAACCAACACATCATAGAGAGATGAATATATTGATAAATGTTTTCTGGAAGTCAGACCATGAAAAACACTAATAGATACAACATTCACTGTCTTTCCATTCATGAAGCTTACAGTTTCATGAGAACTAACGACAACTGTGATGATTACATATTGTGATATGCAGTGTGGATAAAAAGAAGTGATGAAATGAAAAATAATAGTGGGCCTGGCATGGTGGCTCATGCCTGTAATCCCAGCACTTTGGGAGGCCGAGGCAGGTGGATCACAAGGTTAGGAGTTCAAGACCAGCCTGGCCAATATGGTGAAACCCTGTCTCTACTAAAAATACAAAAAAAAAAAAAATTAACTGGGTGAGGTGGTGCGTGCCTATAACCCCAGCTACTTGGGAGGTGGAGATAGGAGAATTGCTTGAACCTGGGAGGTGGAGGTTGCAGTGAGCCAAGATTGCACCACTGCACTCCAGCCTGGGAGACAGAGTGAGACTCCGTCTCAAAAAAGGAAAAAAAAAAAATAGAAAGAAAAATAATAGTGGTTGCTGTTCTTTACATAACATGGCCCATGGAGGCCTAAGAAGGGATCATTCAAGATGTATTATAAAAGGTAAGAAAGAACCATATGTTAGAAGAGCAGATAGACCATTCTGAACAGAGAAGACAAAGGCCTTAAGGTGGAAAGAGTTTATGTTCACCAATTGAAAGAGGAGTAAGTGTAGCGAACGAGAGGCTAAGAGAAGACAAGGAGGTGAGAGGTGTGTATGTACACACTCCTTCTCTCTTCTCAGACATCCCCCTCTGTTTTCATTTACCCCTTCTTTATGCTGGCCTTGGAGTGGGCATCTATTTATAAATAGGAGGCCTCAAAATAAAGCTGGAGCAATACTAAGGGGCAACTGTACATCTCTAGAAAGAGATCCCACATGGCTACTTCCACATGGCAGAAGGTCAGTGGCCAAGTTAATGAGCCCAGGGCTATACTTCCATTTTGGCACAGCCTATGTGGTACATGGAGGGAACCCAGAAGTTCTTATGTGCCTCAGTAAGGAAGCACAGGGTCTCTAAAAGGGCTGGTAGGTGAGCAGAAGTCTGTGGACTAGAACAAACAGCGAGGATCACACTCCTTAGAGGAAGGATCTTGAGCAAGGCCCAGCAGGAATGTGTCTTTATGAAAAGGTACGGCTCCATCTTCTCCCTGGAAAGAGTGCACCCTGTGAGCTGCTGATGATCAAGAATGATGTGAAGTCACCGCAGGCGCTCCAGGTATGAGGCTATGCTGCAATGTCATCTATTTTGGGGCTTTTCCACCCTCTTCCCCTCATGATTCATGCAGTATTGCTGATGCTGCAAAGCAGAGGATGATGCCCCTTGCTGGAAACCCAAACTCAGCACTTCCATAGGCCTGGACCAAGGATGGGGCCTCTCACTGGCTGGATTACCCACTTTCCAGCCCAGAGGGAGACTCATCTGATTAGAAAAGTACATATTGCAGGGTTTAGGCAAGTAAGGATGCTTTCTGACCAGGGCCAGAGACTCCACTCTGTCTCTAACAAGCTATGTGAATTATTTAGTTTCCTGGCCTCTGGATGAAAGGTTTGGATCATAAGCCCCTAGGATTCTATCAGTTTTATATTCTGCACCCCTATCTTTGATGACTAGGTTAAGAGAAGATGAATCGAAACATCTCTCCTGCATCTATTTATTTTCATACCCAAGCTGGGAAAGCAGCTTTGTTCTTCTTCAGTTGGAGAGGCAAGGTGTTGCCAACCTAAACAAGAGCCCAGCCTAATCTGCCGAGATGGTCCCTGTGTGGGAGGCTCCAGGGAATGCCACATGGCTCTCCCTGAAGGGCCGGGCGCCATCAGCCCGCTCCATACCCCACCAGCCCTTGTCATGGCATGTCAGTTTTTTGTCATTTCATAGCAAACATTTTATATGTACCCTGGTGAGAAAAGTCTATTAGTTACCAACTGGTGCATCCAAATCTGCATTTAATTAAAAAGTGAATATTTTGTCTCAAGCTATATCTACCTTATTGGAAACACTGGGACCTGTCATATTTTTATTTTGTCATTTTTTTCCTACTTTAAAACATTCACAAAGCATTTCTATGTACAAATGTTTTATTCTGCATTGTTTATCTCTGATTTCTGAAAGAATGTTTAAAGCAAGGGCTGAAGGGACAGGGAGGGTGAAGTAAGTACAGCCATTCCTATCCACAGCGTGGAGAGGTGTGTATTCCTGGGGGGCTGCCCTGCTGGTGGACTGGCACATTCCATCCTGGACCCTTCATCAAGTCTTTCCCGACATGCACTTAGCACCTGCAAGAGCTGCAAAGGTTCCACAGAGTGAGGAACAGGGTGAAAATACAAGGACCCCACCCTAGCGGATCTCCTGATCTAAAAGACAAGCTGGCATTCATTCCCTTACTCAGTGACTACCTTTTGTGTTGCAAGTCAGCACTGTTCGGAGGTGTTCCAGACAGGGAGAGGGAGAGCCAACAGCAGCAGAAGGTCCCGCCACCATGGAACAGGGTGCAGGGGATGAGAACATAAACAAAGAGTATGCACTATCAGGTCAGCCTGGGAGAACTGCCATTAAGAAAAATAAAAGTGGATGGGGGCTAGAGATTAGTGGGGTTACTATTATGGGTGGCTTGGTCAGAGAGGGCATCTCTGGGAGATGACACTTGAACAAAGCCCTGAGGACAGGTGGTGGCACCAAGCTCCAAGCCAAGGGAACAGCAGCTGCAGAAGTGGAAGTGTTGCAGGTGAGCTGCGGGCCCTGCACAAGGCCAGTGTGGCAGGAGCTGAGCGAGAAGACAGAGACCAGGCTGGGAGGGCCTCGCATGAAGGTAAGCACTTTGCAACAAATTCTGTGAGACAGGGAAACGCCACTAGGAGGTTCTGACTTAAGAAAAAACGTAACTGTGATATGACAGAAGAGAGGATAAATTACGGTGGGATGATGAGGATGAAGGGGCAATTCATTTCCCCAAGGACATCAGACCAAGTTTTGGAGAGAAAGTGACACATGCATGCAAAGGACTTTATCTGTTCTGCTCTAACACTAGAAAGGACTGGCACTGGGCACAAGGGCACAGACCCCACCCAGCAGAAGAGGTGTCAGCGTAGACTATGACTAGAGGTAGGAAGAGGCTTGAAGACCATTCTGTTGCCTAAATCAGAAATAAAAGAATGGGAGACTCTAGTGGAAGGCTCAGGTGAAGATTGGTTATGTCCATTTGGTTTGATGACTAGAAAGTTCCATAACAACTCAGTAAGGATAATTTTATTTCACTGGTGATATATTTAAAATGTATTTTTTTTTTTTTTTCTTAAGAATAGCAAACAGTTCTCAGTTGAATTCTGCTTCAAGGGCCTTCTTATCTTCTGCCTGACTCAATAATTCTGAATGTTGTGAACTGTCCTAAATGTTATTCAACATCCACTCTGCAATCAGCAACCCCTTTATGGATGGTACAATTATAGCAAGTATCTAGGGAAAAACCACACTGGTTGTATATATTTTAGGAAACAAAGTCAGCTCCTAATTTTCTGGATCATTAAAGCGAATCGGCAGCATGGGACACAGATGTGCCTGTGCTCCTCACCCAGCGCAGCCATTTCCTTACCGTCCCTGTGAGCCAGATAGCCTGGAAGCAGCCAAAGCTGTGTTTAATCTCACAGGCCTGCAAGCTCCAGAGATCAAGGAACTCATCCAAAGGCACTGAGTTGGCTGGGTGTGGTGGTTCATGCCAGCAATTCCAACAATTTGGGAGGCCAATGTGGGTGGATCACCTGAGATCAGGAGTTCGAGACCAGCCTGGCCAACATAGTAAAACCCAGTCTCTACTAAAAATACAAAAATTAGCCAAGCATGGTGGTGGGGTCTGTAATCCTAGCTACTCAGGAAGCTGAGGCAGGAGGTTGCAGTGAGCCGAGATCACACCATTGCACTCCAGCCTGGGTGACAAGAGTGAAAATCCGTCTCAAAATTTAAAAAAAGAGGCACAGAGTTAGAGCAGAAAGGAAATGTACATCAAAGTCCTCCTAACTCTAGAGTCTACCATCTAGCTTCTCAAACTTGGTTAATTTCCAAAGCAAGAAAAACTGGACATCCCATTGTCCAATAGAGTAGGTAATCTGTGTGTGAATAATTAACAACATAGTAAAAGAAATGAGCTCCATGTAAAGAAAGTTCACATCAAGTATGACTAGGATTACAGTCTCCAAATGATGTGACTAAAAAGATTGCCAAAATGCGAACCAGTTAGATGACCAGAGCAGGCATGGGTTTTAGGTTCTGATATTTTCATATCTTTTAAGGACATTCAGAAAACACAAGCATGATAGAAAGATTTTGACAACTCAACAGGGCTAAGTCATCAGCATTTAATCCCAATTCTAACTATAGGAAAAGCCCACCATGAGGGACTGCATGTCAAATAAAGCAGACAAATCGCATCCTCATGGATGAAAGGAGAGTTTAACCTGGCAGCAGGGCAACAGGGTGAATTGCAGGTGATCATCTGTAGTTAGAAACGGCAGCTAAGAGGAAGCTTTCATTACCTGGTCTTACAAATTGGACTCTTCCTAGTTGAATGGGAACATTTATTTTCATTCTCAAGAGGCTTTTCTTGGTTAACTTTTCAAGAACTTACACTGGGCCTTAAGGCTTAAATATTATGGTCTTGCCTCAAATTTACTGCACAAGCATTTCTGTTGAAGCTGGGGTCCACAGTGTGCACTCTACCTTGGCTCAATGTCTGCAATGAGATTAAATGGCACTAGAAAAATAGAAACAAACTAAAGGGACTATTACTTGTTTAGAAAGACCTAATATTTTAATAAGTTCTAATAAAATGTGTATGGAGGTCCAACAAGTTCTAATGTTGCCTACACTTGTGCCACTTTCACCTCCAGAGAGGCTGCCACTAACTACCCCAGGCCCGGGGTGCTCTTCTGAGCCCAGCTCAACACTGTTCTCAGATTCCTTCCTGGACTCACCTCACTGCATTCTGCTCACTCTGGAAAACAACAGTAGCATCTAGATTTCATTTTTACTCATCCATAGGCAGCTGTGTGATTTTATTCTACTTCATACATTTGTAAACCACAGCCCCTTCAGACATAAATTAGAAGCTCACTGAAAAAAATACATATAATGCTTACATATAAAATATATATATATATCTAAGAAAGCTAAGAGAGAATATATGTGTGTGTATACATATATGTGTGCATATATATATTATCTTCAGATAAATATACAGACATGCATTTTTCTTCCTTTGTTTCCAAGGTTTTTATACAATAACAACTAATAATATGTAGGAAAATAAGAAAAATATTCATAAAGAAAAACAAATTAGAATAATAGATTTAAAAACTCTCTACCTCATATTTTCTCTTGATCATTCTTTTTTCATATAGTATCACTGGGAGACAACCTACTGTGATATCTTTTGTAAAAATCCACTAAAGTAAATCAATAAAATAAATAAAGTTTAAGTCAGATTCCACCTCTATAAAATATAGATTACATGATCTCTCAGATTTTTTTCCCAAGTTCTCAACTTTTACTAGTCTTTGAAGTATTTGACCAATAAAGTTATCATATATAAGTACTTAACACAATTGTTCAGTCACACAAATACAATAAAAATAAAACAAAAGAGTTCAAAAAACTCTGAAGGTTAAAATATCTTAAAATACCTCTAAAATATCTGGAAATTAATGTTGGTCAGCTGACTTTATTCATATGTGATAAAATACTGTGTGTGGTTGTATAGATCTACTTATAAAACTCTATTTTGATCTAATTTTCAAAGATACAGGACATTATAATGAGAAAAGTTTAGTGTGAATTATATGAGTAAATAAGATTAACCCATTGATTTAAATTGGCATTCGGAATAAAAGATGATTGGATGTGGTTGTTTGTACACATATCATAAATAAAATACAGGGTAAAAGTCAGGGTGGTACACATGACTCCTCTGTAGAACAGGTGCCCTGAAGCCTCCACACCTTGCAGGCATTTGACGACAACTGAGTGGTGGGACTTTCCCTTGAAAAAAGCAAAGATATGGAGGAAAGCTATAGAAAGGTGATATATTGTCTTCAGATCCTTAGGAGGCCAGTGTTCAAGGTGCTGTGAGTAAATGTGTGATGTAAATGAAAGGTTTTGAGAGAAAATGGTGGAGGATAAATGTAGGAGGTGAGTAATGCATAGACTGTGAAGGGCTTTGTGTGCATGCAAAGGAGTCTCAGACTGATAGGAAATTCCATGCCAAAGAAAAGTTTAAGAACACAAAAAAATGAGGTGAGTTTTGGATCTGATACAGACTATTCCAGGAAAGACGAGGGAAAAAACAATCGAAACGCCATTGTAACAATCAATGACAGGCCCTCAAATGTTTTGTTAGAGTGCCTAGAGCCAACAATTTGTTTCTACTTCCCAGTTGAGAAAGAATTCAGTAATAAATAAATAAATAAGTAGCAGAATCGGTTTTGGAGTAGGGGTGTGTTGGGGGGAGGAGGTGTGCATGTGTGTGTATTTCGCTTTCACAATAGGGGCAGGGGTGGCACATATTGAACCACATCACAAGCATGTCTTAAAGTCTAGACATTTCAAAATCAATAAAACATAAATATTTATGGTGCAGATATAAATAATTAAAACCATAAGATTAACCAAAAACCTATAATAAGCTATATTAATCTTGATTAATCTAAACAAACAAGTTTAGAACAAAAAAGTCAAGCACAGCAAAAACAGAAAATCATGACCAACCAAAGACAGCCAATTACAAGTTATCTTTCCCTCCAAATTCTAGGGACTCTAATTACCTACCTGTGAATACAGAAAATACTAATCTTATAATACTGTCAACAACACATGGAAGTCAAACTTCTTAAGAAAAACTGAAAGTATTTGGAAAACCCTAATCACATTAATATTAGCTCAATTTCAAATCTGGGACTCTTAGTAACTCCCACTTAATAACTTACATATGAATGAAAATCTAGAAAATGTCACATTATTTCCTGAGAGCAGTTAATATTAATTGAGCACATAATATAGGGCAGGTAGTTTTTGAATTCTATCCATTCATTTATCTCATTTAATAATTATAAACTCATGAGGTAGAGATTAATATTATCTTTATTTTATAGATGAGGAAACTGAGGCATAGAGAGATACACACTAGGCAAGCTTTAAACTGAGACTCAAAACCCAGCATTCTGACTCCAGTTTTCTCATTTTTAACCACTAGTGTATACTGCTCTAGAACCTGCATTTTTAGATTCATTCTAGGCTCATCAGGGGAACCTGAGCAATTCACTAGCAGACCTCAGACCATATTCTGAGAAGCTTCTGTAACTATCATGACACCTCAAAATAATATAATAGCATTGAAAAGATGCATTGGGGGTCAAAGATGGATTCCAGAGAATTAAGAAAGAGAACCAGCAGGGTACTTGGTGACTGTTTATCCATATGGGTTAAGGAAGGGGCGAAGAGGGACCAGCATCTGGAATGGCAACTTAAGAAGCAAACAGAAACTACAGTAGAAAGAACACGTTTTTGGCTTGGGATGGAGTTTAGGTTTGATGCATAGACTCTGGGATGCTTTGGAGACATTCAGGTAGAAAAGCCAGGTGGGTAGAGTGACAAAGGAGTAGGCAATGGTTGGAGTGGAGTGAAGAGAGCTGTCCTTGTACCTACAATGCTGGTCCATGCCTACCCCAATGGAGATCGTTCATACATGAGAAAGTTCCTGGATGAGGGATGGATGTGCAGGGGTGTATTGGGGGGTTCACATAAAGTGAGAACCATCTCCCTGACATGCTGGGCTGTGAAACAAAGAAGAATGAAAAGCAACAAGGAGAAAACCACAAAGCACAAATGCTGGTACCCTTCCCTACTTGGAGTCCTCCACATGGTGCTGACCATGGTCCCCTTCATTTTACACTCTTGGGGTACTGATCCTACACGTGCTAATACACTGTAGTCTCCATCAGGGCCTTCATCTCTTTGATTTTGTAGTTTTTGAAGAACCTAGCACAATGTAAAACTGTTTGTCCAATTATTTAGCCAGGGATTCTTCTCATTTTTACAAGAAGTCCTTTAAGGTCTAAGGTTCAAGCATCATTAGGCTGGCTCCATGTAAGACATCCTCATTAATAGAAAAGCATTCTAGCTTCACCTTAGAAACCAACGGGAGCGAAAGAGAAGCAGTGAGGGAACAAAATGAACATGAGAATGGAGAACATTTGCACTTGCGTCTGGAGCTGGTTATTAGTCATGTCAGCCTAATCAGATCAGCGGACTCCTTCAGACGAAAAAGAATAAGGTAGTTTGGTTTGAGGCTCATTAAAATTTAGAGTGGTTAATTTCCTACTTAACTGTAAGTAGCTAGAAAGTCAGAAATAATAAAGATGCGAGTAAAGTAGAGGATTTTAAAATTTTTTTACAAGTAAAAAAAATCTGAAAATTGTTGGAAGTTAAAGTATTTTAATTTTCCGAAAGACTTTGTGTAGTCTATTCTATAAAATAAAATTAAGATCAGATGTTTAAAAAAGTAAGATGGACTTGTTCAAAGCAATGACCAAAATTAGATGGATTTAGATGTGCTGGCTCAGTTTTCCAAACTAAAATATAGAAAATGAAGATTCCCACAGAAAACACTAACAAAATAATTTTTTAATGATTATCATTTTTCATTAATATAATGCATGCCCTTTGAGGCTAAATTGTAAATAATTGGCTTTCAGTGTAGCTGTAATGATAGTTAATTCACCTATGTGATATTTAGCTTTCAAATGCCTATAATGGCATGAATAAGCAACATTATGGCTGGAAATTAGGACAAGTATTTAAAGAGCAATGACAAAGAGCAAAGTACTCACGCTGTGGCACTTCCAGTGGATGTCCTGTGACATCACACCATCCGATCGGGTGGATGTCGGGGCTGTCCGCCTCCACCCAGTAGTCATACTTATGGTCCCAACCATCAAAATGAACCTGTTAAAAAGAGTTTTCAGTGATTAGTATTTAGTAATTAGTATTTCACTATTGCTGTATTGAAATATTTGAATACAGATCTCTGAAGTTGAGATTGAAATTTTATTAATCACACCTCGCAGTTGAAATAATATTTAAAATGTGTCATTCTACAACCTTCTAATCCAGCCAACAAAGGCAACTGTACCAATTTTTCAAAAAAATTAAAGAGGTTGGTAAAAAAGTTTGTCAGGGATTGATCAGAATTTGAAGAAGTAAGACCAATCTATTTTCTCAACTAAGACAAATACTGGAATGCTGTTGAGGGCACACTCTCTGTCCCGGGCAACTGTCCTAGTAACCACTTCAAGAACCACGTCAGCGTCATCAGCAGTAAGAGTCACCAACTTGACATTAGTACAAGGCCTATAATGATGGGAAATACACAGATTAGAATATAAAGAAACAATTAATTGCTAAAAGCTCACAAATGAGAGATGTGCCCCTTTGGAACAAAGAGGCAAAAACAGTAGACAAAATATGCTACAGGGGTAGACAAATTTTAGTAGCTACTGTAAGAGCTATTGAAAGACCAAGTGTAAGCTATCGAGAAATCTTCCAAAGAAGAGGTAGGGCCCCGGTCTAGTTATCCTACCGGCATAGGCTCAAGCAAGGCTAATTATTGCAAGGATAATTTATCTTGTATCTTATCTACAAAACACACACGCACATACCATGCACATATATAAGAATAATTAAATAAATCCCAATTTCCGAAACAGAAATCTAATACTTCTTTCTTAAAATAAAAATAATTATTTCTTTTTTAAAAAAAGCTATATCCTTTCCAATGCAAAGAAGCCCACTTAAGTTTCTGAAAATCATATTTGAATAAAAAAAGCAAGATGCCTAGTGCTATATTAAGCCAACCTGAAATATAAATCCATTATGCAGAATATAACACCAAAAAAGCACAATTCTATATGTTCAGTCCCAAATAAACTCCCAATATTTTTCTCAAGAGTCATCTTTCTAAGCAAGTGGTTTTCCAAGTGTGATTCCCAGACTATCGGCATCACCGACGTGGACACTTGTTCAAAATGCAAATTTTTGGGCTCTACCTCAATCCTACTGAATCAGAAACTCTAAAGGTAGAGCCTAACAATGCATGTTAACAAGTTTTCTATGTGAATCTGCTATATGCTAAATTTGAGAACCAGAGATTACAGTAATAACTTTCAAAAGTATATTTCTACCAAACTTAGGTTTCTAACCACAACAGTGCCCTTTCATAGTAATAATCATAAAACTGGACATATGCAGCAACGTTTTCTGACATTGGACAACAGGCAGCACAGAAATGCAAACCCTATATAAAGGTAAACATCCCAGATGAGCCCTTAATTTCACCCTGGAGACATTTCCTGATTGCAGCACAGAGAGGAGAAACATAAAGAAAGCAGTTTTGCAGTCAGAGAGACATAGATTGCAGATCAGAGCTGATGATGCAGCTGGAAGTTAAAGGACAAAGTACCAGAGAAGATAGAACCACAAAAAAGGGAAACCACAGGCAGGGCGTGGTGGCTCACTCCTGTCATCCCAGCACTTTGGGAGGCCAAGGAAGGAGGACTGCTTGAGCCTAGGAGTTCCAGACCAGCCTGGACAACATGATGAAACCTCGTCTCTACAAAAAATACACAAATTAGCCAGGTGTGGTGGTGTGCACCTGTGGTCCCAGCTACTCAGAAGGTAAAAGTGGAAGAATCACCTCAGCCTAGGGAGGTCAAGGCTGCAGTGACCCATGATTGTGCCACAGCACTGCAACCTGGGTGACACAGTAAGACCCTGTCTCAGTAAAGGGGAAGACCTAAAGGCCCATGTGGGATTATTCACAAGACCTTGATCAAGGGCTGGACTACCCCTGTACCAGGTGAGACTTTCTGAAACCAAGGAGAGAGTAGCCAATATGAGGCTGAGAATGAAACGAAGATACTAGAGGTCACACGTTCCTAGGAGAGGGTAGAGACTAATGTGGAGAAACCTCAATAACATGTTGACAATTTGACTGAGATACTTCAAAGTTCACACTTTTGGGAAAAGAAAGATGCCCTAGATTAAGCATTACTCATGAACTGCCCTAAAAAAAGGATAAACTCAAGCCTCAGCAAGATGAAGAATTACCAGTAATTAACTCCCCAACAGAACAAAATCTACTCTTTTTAAAAGAAAATAAATATTCCTGCTAGACACTGTAACATTCATTATGTATAACACACAAAAATTTATTAAATATGTAAATAAGCAGGAGACTATGAGCCATACTCAATTTGTAAGGAAGTTGTCAACAGAAATAGACCCTGAGATGACTCAGATGTAATTAGCAGACAAGGACTTCAAAGTATTATTAAAATATGTTAAAATCATAATAGAAAATGGTCTTAATGAGTGAACAGAGAATCTCAGGAGAGAAATGGAAACTATAAAAGAGAAGCACATGGAAATTCTAGAACTCAATAGCAAAATATCTTAAATATTGCTTGATGGCAATATTATTGCTGGATGGCAATAATAGCAGATTGGAGATGGCAGAAAAACAGATGAATTAGTATAAAATAGAAAAACAGATTCATAGAAATTATATATAAAATATAAAAACAGATTTATAGAAGTTATTAATCTAAAGAACAGATGATGTTTGGGTGTGATGGCTCACACCTGTAATTGCAGAACTTTGGGAAGCCAAGATGGGCAGATCACTTGAGCCAGGGGGTTGAGACCAGCCTGGCCAACATGGTGAAGCTGCTACTAAAAATGCAAAAATTAGCTAGTGTAGTAGTGTATGCCTGTAATCCCAGCTACTCAGGAGGCTGAGGCACAAGGATGGCTTGAACCTGGGAGGTGGAGTTTGCAGTGAGCCGAAACTGCACCACTGCACTCCAGCCTGGGTAACAGAGCAAGATTCTGTCTAAAAAAAAAAAAAAAAAAAAAAAAAGAGAAGAAGAAGAAGAAGAACAGATGATGCAAGATTTAAATAATGAATACAGCCTGATAATATCAACTCATCCAACATACGCATATTTAGGACATGGAGGAAACGGAGTAGGAATAGTGGTCAAATAAAACAAACATAGAAGAGAAAAGGTTAAAAAAAAAAACTCCCTAATTTGGCCAAAAATACCAATTTGCAAGCTTAGAATGACAAAACCTGAGCATAATAAACACAAAAGATATCAAAACTAGGCAAATCATAGACCACTGAAAGTGAAAGATAAAGGGAAATCCTGAAAGCAATCTGAGAAATGCAACACATTACAAAGAATGGAGCCACGATGGGAAAGTGGGCCACCTTCTCACCAGAAACAGTGCAGGCAAGAAGATAATAAAATGACATCTTTAAAACACTAAGAGGAAACATAAAAAGCTGTCAAACAGAATTTCAATTCCTACAAAAACAACCTTCAAAAAAGAGTAAAATAGAGAAATTCTCAAATAAACGAAAATGGAAGAATATACACGTATAGTTTTATACTATAAGAAATATTACAGGAAGTATTTCAGGCTGATGTTAATTGATGCCAGATGGAAACTCTGATCTACATGAAGAGCACTAGCAATAGCAAATACGTGGGGAAATATGCAAGGCTAGCTCTGCATTCTAACTGTAATCAATTAATTCATTACACCATCTCAATGGATATAGAAAAAGTATTTGACAAAGTTCAATACACAATGATAAATACTTCAGCAAATTAGAAATAGAAGGGAACTCCCTTCATTTGATAAAAGGCATCTGTGAAACACTTACAGATAATATCATACTAAGAAATACTTTATAGAATGCTTTGCCCCCAAAATCAAGAAAAAGGCAAATTTATTCATTCTTACTGTTTCTACTCAACATTGTAATGTAGTGCAATTAGGCAAGAGAAAGAAATATTAACAAAAGGCATGAAAATTCCAAATCAGTCAATATAAAACAATCAATTGTATTAATACATACTGGCAACAAAAAACTGAAAAAATACTAATTTTCAAAACATTTCCTTTAGAATAGCATTAAAAAATGAAGAACTTAGCAAAACATCTGAGAAAATAAGAAAATGTGCAAGACCTACACATTAAAAACTAGAAAACATTCCTAAGAAAAATTAAAAGATGATCCCACATAAGTGAAGAGAACTATCATGCTCACAGGCTGGAAGACTCAATATTATTACTAATACGTCATCTCTTCCCAGATTGTTCCACAAGTTAATCTAATCTCACTCAAAAAGGTAGGCCTTTTGTTTGTATAATTTGACAAGCTGATTCTAACATTACAAAGGAATGAAAAATGATCTAGCTTACCCAAAATTATTTTGGAAAAAAAATTTAACAAAGTTGCAGGATTGACACTCTCTGATTTTTATAATTACTACAAAAGCATAGTTATTAGGACAGCGTTATACTGGCTTAGGATAGGCAAACATATTAATAAAACAAAATACTGTACATAAATTGATCCATATATGTGCAATCGATTTTCAAAAATACGACAAGAGTATTAAATGAGTACTAAATGTCTTTTCAATAAATGGCACTAGAATGCTTGGACAGCCACATGTGAAAAAAAAAAAATGAGCAGCTAACTTCTACATAGCATCCCACATACACAAGAATTTGAAATGAAACATAAACAAAACATAAAAGCTAAAACTACAAAACCCAAGAAGAAAACTTAAGATAAAGTCTTCATGATATTGGAATATTCAACAATTTATTAGCACAGAGAAGGCACTACCCAAACAGTAATAAATTAATAAATTCATTTTTTACCTGAATCGAAAACTTTTATTTATCAAAATCATCAAGAAAAATCAGAAGTGAGCCACAGACATCTGCAATACATTTATCTGACAAGAGACTTGACAAAAAATTTAATGTAAAAAATGGGCAAAACATTCAATGTACATTTAAAAAAAAATTCATGAATTATCAGTAAACAAACTTTTAATCTTAATATCACTCTTCATCAGAGAAACCAAAATGAAATACTGCTGCATACCCACTCAAGTGACTTAAATGACAGACAAAATTTCCCAACATCGGTTATTGCGAAGGCTGTGGAGCTCCCGAAACATTGATGCCAATGTCGGGAGGAGTGTAAAATCGCAAAATCACTTTTAATAATGTTATGCTATTTTTTAAAGAAACTTAAACCATGTGCCTACCCTGTGACTCCTAGTAATTCCAACAAAAGTGATGAAAATATAAAGTGTAAACGAATGTCCCTTGCAGTTTTACTTGTAATAGCCCAAACCTGACAACAGCCCAAATGCCCAACAAAACGAATGTGCTATGTCCATAAAATGAATATTAGTTCAGCAATAAAAAGGGATAAACTGTTTACACATGCATGAACATGGGATCAACAGACTTCATGTTGAGCAAGGAGGCAGACACAATAGTGCATGCTATATGACCCAACTGATATGAAATCTGACAACAGGCAGTAGAAACCAGGTCCATGGTTGTCTGGGAGGAGGGTGGTAGCAGGACTGGCTGAGAAGGAGTGCAAAGGAAGCCTCTGTGTTGCTGGAAGTGTTCTGCATCTTGACTGGGATGCTGGCTATGCAGGATATATTATACATTTTTCAACACGCATCAAAATGCATGCATGAAATCTGTACATCTTATCATTTGCAAATTACATCTCAGTACAGTTACTTTATTTAAAACATTTCTACATTCAGCTTCTGTCACATGTGGCTGCTCTGTCTCTTACTATCTTCTACTAATGGTGATGTTGCAGTGCTCAAGACATAGCCAGACACCCTAGGACTGTCAGTACCAGGCCAGTCAATATTCGAGGTGTGAACAGGAAACACTGATGTTCCTTTTCAGAATGATGCCTCCTGCTCTGGATTTACCAACAGAAAGAAGTTTGTGTAAGTCCATATAATGAAGTGAAGAAGAAATAAAATAAATTTCCCAAGCTTCAGCTAATTTCAATGCCCTTCCCCTTTCAAGTCTGTGGGGCAATTTTTTAATGTTTTGAAGTAAGGAAGCCGTGTCAAAGCACAAACGGGAGAGGCAGGCCAAACACCCAGCAAAATCCTGCTTCCAGGAGTGAGGCCTTTTTACTTTAACTATTGGGGTGGACCTGGGAATCCGACTGCAGAATTAGGTCTCAACTAAAGAAGTGGAAAAAAAATCTTTTTCAGTTTTTTTGACAGCAAGTACAATATTTTTATGTACCCTATTCGACATTTTCCCGTTATGTTCATTAATAAATATTAAATTATCATTTCCAGGGCTGTATATAACTGTTAACAATGAAACCATGGGAACTAAAAATAGCCCCCCAATCCAATGGTGTGACTCTCTGAATTTATAATCAAAATCTGTGCCTATATATAATACATCTTCATGAAAGAGATTTACATATCTTTGGATCATATCTTTGGATCTGTGGAATAAAAATCCAATTTAAAAAATTCTAACCAGATGGTCAAGTTAATAGAAGAGACTGGCATTTTAAGTCTATTTACCAAGAGTCCTTTCGTAAAGCAAAGCCTCGTTTTGAAAACCAAATCATCTCCAGCATTGTATTTCATACGTTCATGATTTTTCACATATCTGGGTTTGCATAAAATAAAAATGCAGACCCTTCTTGCTCAAGCTTTGATAAACTAGAAAACAAAGGTCAGATCACTGAATCAACCACTGTCTCGAGTTCTTATCCTTAAACAGACAGTAATGCTTCCTGACAGTATTAACATTACACATTAGTTATTAAAAGTGGTAAGAAATAACTTGGACATTTAAAATTAGATCAGCATATTATAAAAAACAAAGTAAGAAAAACTCCTTAGCATAAATCCAACACTTCCAACCATCTGCACCAACAATGTCTCTGCTTTTCCTTATCTTTACTTCCAATGCCCACAGCAAGACTTGCCCTGAGCCCCTTAAATGTACCCCAACGCCTCAGTCATCTTTGCTGCTCCCATGGCACTTAGCACTGTGTCTCACAGATTTTAAAGGCTCAAGGCCCATCATCTGAATAAGATGCAAAACAGTAATCACATCTCTTCATTGTTCTTTTGGGCAGTTGGAAGATAAGGCAGTTATCGTAATACTTAGGAACATCAGGGCTAAATTTAATGCTCAATCACAATAATTTTATTAGCCTAAGTGATTATTACACTTGTTTTCTTTTGCTATACGGTTTTCAAATTTTTAATTTCCACTTTAACCGGCTTATTGGATATGTTTATTTTATTGTCAGAGTCCTCAAATCTATTTCACATGCTTATGGCAAATATGATATGATGGTAAGCACAGATGATGGTAACTTATTCAGAAACAGCCTCTATTGTGCCCGAACTCTTCTAGCTTTAATTTAATACGTTTTGAGTTAAATAGGCTTAAATTTCATTCTACAAAGGAGAACTGGGTTTTAATATCTTACCCTGATACCTATTGCTCATAACTATTGGTGCTAATAAGATTATAGTTCCTCTTACTTCCTGTGATGCCAGGCTCTGAGGGATGGCAAAGGGGCACTCAGGGATAGTACTGAGGCAAGACATCTGCTCTGCTGTGGGGCAAGAAGGCTTGCACCATGCCTTTACAGAATACCATCATAACCCAAGAGCAAGAGTGGTGGCTATGGCAGGGGACACACTTTTATTGTGTGCTTATATATTCCAGCCATAGTTGTGCGTGTGTCACACATACACATACATGGCACAGCCACAGCTCACTGCAGCCTCAAACACCTGGGCTCAAGTGATCCTCCTGCCTCCACCTCCCAAGTAGCTGGAACTACAGGTGCATGCACCATACCTGGTCAATTATTTTATTTTGTTTTTCTGTAGAGTCAAGGTCTTGCTATGTTGCTCAGGTTGGTCTCGATCTCCCATTCTTAAGTGATCCTCCTGCCTCAGCATCCCAAAGCGCTGGGATTATAGGCATGAGGCAATGAGTGCAGCCCTGTGTATTGCCTCATTTAATGTTCACAGGTGTTACTTTAACAGATGATTAATAGGGGCCCCACAGACGTTAAGAGGTTTGCCAAGGTCACAAGCCAGTCAATGGCAAAAGTAGACTTAATCTGAGAACAGTTTACTGAGAGAACCATGCAAGAAAATAAATAAGGAAAACAATACAACATTGACTAATTGAGGGATATAGTCCAGAGCTACCTATACTTTTCCACGCTAAACATTAACTCCACATTCAGCCCATCTGCTTCCAGGCAAGGGTAATGAAGGAGACAGCATGAAGAAAAAATGTATATACACCTTCAAGACGTTTTACTCTCATGTCATTATCCCCATTTTACATATAAGGCTCCTGAGATACACAGGGATTATGAAATATGCCCATAATTTCCAAATGATTGTGATTCCCAAGCCCTCCCTCTCCCCCAGGCCTCATGCCTGACACGCTGTTCTGTGGTTTTGGAACTGGCTGCCCCTAGGTTTGTTCCTTACCACTGCTTCCACACTCACTCTTGGTAAATTAACTCAACTCCTCGTCTCTGCTAATAACCTCCCTCAAACGCATCTGCTCTTCCACAAATTCAGTTGCTTCCATCTTCCATTTAGTCCATTCCCACAACAAATATCATAGAAAAACTTTTAATCACTAAACTGGAAAATTTAGTGATTTATAGTCGTTTTCACTATAGCTATTTTTCACTAAACCTATTTTTATTGGTAAGGCCACTGCCCAAATTCATCAAGTTTCTTAGAGCAGTGTTTTCAAAATTTAGTAGGCAAAATATGAATCATCCTCTCCTCCAACCAAGATCTAATTCAGTGGAGGGTCAAGAATAAAGGTCAAAATCTGTATTTTTTAACCACAAACCCTAGATTATTTGCTGTTTTTCCACGTGTATATGCCAATGTTCATGGCAACAGCATCCACAATAGCCAAAAAGTGGAAACAATCCAAGTGTCAACAGATGAACAGGTATATAGTATGACACGCAATGGAATATTATTTAGCCACAAAAAGGAATGAAGCTCTGACACATACTACAACACAGATGAACCTTAAAAACATCATAAGTAAAGTAAGCCAGGCACAAAGGGACACATATCTACTAACATCTACTTATATAAAATATCTAGAATAGGCACACTCATAGAGACCAAAAGTAGATTAGAGGTTAGCAGGGTCTGCAGGGAGGTAAGAAGGAGGACTTACTGATTTTGGGGTATAGACTTTCTGTTTGAGGTGAGGAATTTTTTTTTTTGCATTTTACATTCTTTTTAAAAAAACTTTTATTTTATTTTATTTTATTTATTTATTTCTTGAGACAGAGTCTTGCTGTGTTGGCAGGCTGGAGTGCAGTGGCTCAATCTTCGCTCACTGCAACCTCCACCTTCCACTTATAAGTAAGAACACGTGGTATTTGGTTTTCTATTCCTATATTAATCCACTTAGAATAATGGTCTCCAGTTCCATTTCTGTTGCTGTAAAGGACATTATCTCCTTCTTTTTTATGGCTGTCTAGTATTCCATGGTGTATATGTACTACATTCCAGTCTACTGCTGGTATGCATTTGGGTTGAGTCTGTCCTTGCTACTGTAAGTAGTGTCGTGATGAACATGCACCTGCATATGTCTTTATGGCAGAACTATTTATATTCCTCTGGATATATAGTCAATAATGGGACTGCTGGATTGAATGGAAATTCTGCTTTGAGTTCTTTGAGAAACTGCCTCACTGCTTTCCACAATAACTAAACAACTAATTTACATTCCCACCAGCAGTGTGTAAGCATTCCCTTTTCTCCACAATCTTGCCAGTACCTGTTATTTTTTGACTTTTTAGTAATGGCCATTCTGACTGGTGTGAGATGGTCTCTCACTGTGGTTTTCATTTGCATTTCTCTAATGACTAGCAATGTTGAGCATTTTTTCACATGCATGTTAACTCTGTGTGTGTCTTTTTTTGAAAAGTGTCTGTTCATCTCCTTTGTCCACTTTAATGGGGTTGTTTGATTGTTTGCTTGTTGATGTGTTTCTGAATATCACCTTTGTTGGATGCATAGTTTGCAAATATTTTCTCCCATTCTGTAGGCTGTCTGTTTACTCTGTTGATAGTTTCTTTTGCAGGGCAGAAGCTCTTTAGTTTAATTAGGTCCCATTTGTCAATTTTTGTTTTGCAATCGCTTTTGGTGTCTTCATCATGAAATCTTTGCCAGGTCGTATATACAAAGCAGTATTTCCTCGGTTGTCTTCCAGGACTTTTGTAGTTTTAGATTTCACATTTAAGTTTCGAATCCATCTTGAGTTTATTTTTTTACATGGTGTAAGGAAGGGGTCTAGTTTCGATCTTCTACATATGGCTAGTCGTTAACCCAGCACCATTTACTGAATAGAGAGTCCTTTAGATAAAACTTTTTCAAATGCTTTTTAGGGTTATCAACTGACTGCCATTAAACCCGCAGTTCTATCTAATGCCACCAAAATAACTTTTTTGAAAAGTCATAAACCATCCTTAATTTTATAAGGCAATGAACCCAAGAGAAATCTGGTTGAAGGCTGAATGCAGAGGACCACTCAACTCTAAAGGTTTCCATTTGTGATAAATATATCTATGTAAGTTTCTATTGCTCTATTTCTATGGTTACAGTTGTAAGAAACAGAATTAGTTTTTCCCATAAGATGTGTTTTTCAGATAAGATTCCCACAAGAAATAAAAAATGTCAAATTGCTAATAGAATCCCCAGGGTTTTAATTCCTGTTAAGAAATCCTTAAATATTTCATCAGAATTAGGCATACCAGCCCCCTCCTGGGGCTCTGTGACTACATGTCTGTGGGTGATATCTTTGGAAGAAAAACCTCCTTCATAACCAGTGTAAGGACAAATGATCTCCAAATCAGTTTATGGCTATAACTAACATAAATCTTTCCATAATCTCTGACATAAAGCTTATACAGTTTGAAGCACAGAAGCGGCGCACGGGACCTAGGTGGCAGATGCTGCACCTTCACTGCTGATGTAAAGGTCGTCACCTTTGTGACTGTTCACCCAGGACAAAGGCCTTTTCAGGAAACATGGTTTTAATACGTGCTCTCAATTTGTCCTGAGATTCTGAATTTCCACCTAGGATCCTATAGAAAATCATCTCAGTTTTTCTGCTAAATGACATGAAAAAGGACTTACACTGTTTACAATAAAAGAAGACATAAGATCTCTAAGAACAGTAAGACTTCATGAAGAATGTCAAACTAAGAAAAGTTGGTTATACAGAGAGAGTACATAATTCATTGTCCAAATGGGATATTTTTGAGAGTAAAAGGAAACACTATTAATCATTAGACAATTACAGTAGGCGTACTCCAGGACTAACCATGTAATCCAGGATATTCAGTAACTCTAAGTATTCTAAGGATCAGATTGCTATAAACATTCAATTCCCAGTAAGCAAATAACAAAATGGAAATATCATACAATTCTCATTATGACATTAAAAAGATGCATGTTAGTCTAATGTTGCAAAATTTCCCCAATGGGATTTATTGTACAAACATTTATATAAGGAAACTTGAACAACACAATGGACAATATGATACAGTGCCTGCACAAAAATTTCTGTAATTACATAATATCTACAACATTAATCTTGTTAGTAGTAATTTTTAAATTAGTCATATAAATAATTTCCTGATTACTTCTGAGCATTTAGACTCTGATTTTACATCTGTCACAGTAATCTGACTATTATTTGAGGACGGAAACTGTATTTTCTATATTTTTTTGTTTCCAATACCATACAATATTGGTTATTTGTTGAATCATTTTAACACTCATTGGACAAATAAATGAATGTATAAATCCAAATATGTCCATTCAAATTATGTAAACACTATCAAACAAATAGGTTTAAAGGATTTATTTAAGTTTAAATCCAAAATGACCGATTTATCCATTTCTTTTACAGACCCATCTATCTTTTCAACTACCAATATTGTTTTTCAAGAAATATGACATTCTGAAACATGAAAGCTTCTGAGATTCTTTTAAGCCATTTCTTCTTTTAGAATACAAAAACAGGCACATGTTCCTCTTGGTTATAATGACTAAGATGTGGTGGGTAAACAAGGACTTGGAGCTAACTACAATTATGATCCAGCCATACTGAGGAATGCTTGGAGAGAAGAGTGCATATGTGGAAGAGACCAGGGGAGAAATGAGCGCTCCACCCACAGCTCATATAGTCAGAAGCCCACGTAAAAGTCAAGAAGTTGCAAAACAAGCCCATGTTTAGAGTCTCAAGGATAAACAACACAGAAATCAGCTAAAATAAGTGAAAGTAGTCATCTCTGCAGAGAAAAAAACGTGGAACAGAGAGTCTTGGGACAAGTGTTTCCCCAACAAAACTTGTAGCATTATTTTTTGCGCTCTGTGCCAGTATAACCTGGGCAACCCAGTTAATGGCTATGTCATTGCCAGATGAGAACTACGGGAAAAGAAGCAGGGTTTTGATTTTTTGTTTGGTTAATTTTGTTGCTGAAGAGGAAATTTAATGGATTCCATTTTGATCATATTAAATTCCAAGTGCTTACAGGATGCTCAGGTCAAAATGTCCAGCAGACAAATGAAAAGTCATTCCTGGATCTTGCTTGAAAAATCTAAGGCATAGATCTAGGAGTTATAAACAAACAGGCAGTAGCCGGGCCCATGGCCATACACGTGCTGACAAAGAAAAAGGGTGAGGACTTGATTGGGAAATAAGCAGTGCTGGACCCAATATCCTCCCTTCCCTCCACCCCGCCCAGATCCACATGGTACCTAGCACACAGCGCTTTATGGACAGCATCAATAACCTTTGGTTTTGGCCAATTAGAAGTATCAAAAGAACTCATAGGAGGACAGGAGGAGAGAGAGGCTGGGGAAGTCATGCTCAGGTCACCTTGCTGGAGGCTGCAGGCTGACAGTGGCTAAGGTTCCACCCGAGGGTGGCGCTCCTGCCTATGGCTGGTTCCTGCACTCAGCTCTCCTAGGTTCTCCCAGTCCCATCCCTCAGCCTCTCAACCCTGCCCAAATGTCATTCTACTAAAGTCTGTATGATGTGCCTGCTGGTTTCTGCAGGACCCTGACCGATAACATGAATCTACAAGAAATCCTGAGGAAGTCTATTAAAAAGTGGAGGAATAAGAAGCAATAAAGAATTCTAAGACAAGAACTCTAGTCAAGACAATGGTAAAGAGGCTGCCGAGGGAGGACCATTGCAACGGGAGCTGGGGAAACTTTGCTGAGGCCACCAAGTAGACACATGAGAAATGACTATGGCAAGCTGAGCAAGGCAGCCACCGCCAGGGGTCCAGATCTAGATTGACTCAGCTGGAAGAGTGAATAGGTGGCAGGAATGGAAACCAAAAAGGGAACTTTACTATTATTATTATTATTTTGGAGATGGAGTCTAGCTCTGTTGCCCAGGTTGGAGCACGGTGGCGCAGTCTCAGCTCACTGCAATCTCCATCTCCCAGGCTCAAGCAAATCCCCTGCCTCAGCCTCCCAAGTAGCTGGGATTGCAGGTGCCCACCACCATGCCTAGCTAATTTTTATATTTTAGTACAGATGGGGTTTCACCATGTTGTCCAGGCTGGTCTTGAACTCCTGACCTCAGGTGATCTGCCCTCCTTGGCCTCCCAAAGTGCCGGGATTACAGGCATGAGCCACCATGCCTGGCCAAAAACAGCACTTTTAATAACTGGGGTGGCCATGAGGAAGAAGCGAACAGACTGAAGAAATAGGGTGGACGTGGGGTAAACAAGAGAAAGAGTTTCGGAAATGAGAAGCGCCAGCTCTCTCAGAGGCAAGGAAGACACAATAAGCATGGCAAAGCCAGAGGGAGGAGAACCACAAGGCCAACTTCTAGTTTCTCAGGCAAATAGGAGGCAAGGCTACCAGTGGAGGTGGACGGTGGTCCACAGGCAAAAGGCAAGTTGTGGCAGTAAATCATAAACCAGCAAAGGCACCCTTCTTCCAGTTGGTGGATGAAGGTCTGAAAAAGGGCAGGGCACACAGAGAGCTGCACTGAGGGTGTGTGCCCAGTGATGGCTTCCCAAGTGCTCCAGGCAGGGAAGCCTGGGAGGCCGGCAGACGTGGGGGCTGTGAGGGGTGGCGTGGGGGACTGTAGGAGGCTGAAGAGCAAGACAAGCAACCGAGAGGGCTACACAGACAGAAGGCTCTGCTCAGAAACCAAGATTCAGAGCTCAAAATCTAAGAGATGGAGCTGTACTGTGTGATGCTGAGGTCCCAAACGTGGAGATGGGGCAAGTAGCAGTGGGGACGACGCCCAAGGTCTGGGCATCAACAGTTCTTTGCTTATCTCAGTCATAGATGATATGGGTGAAAACAGAGATCTACTTAGAAAATTGGTATGAACTTCTATTCCTACTCAGAGTAGGTGCTTGTTTTTATCATATATATTTCAGTTTTAAACTCAGAGTAGATGCTGTTTTTAGCATATATGAGTTTTAAGCTCGGAGTAGATGCTTGTTTTTAGCATATATATTTGAGTTTCGACCTTTTTGATGGCTGTGGTTTTTTTACAAAAAAAGTTACAATTTCAAGTGCTTATAGGATATTCAACATTACTCAAATTCTAAAGTTTTCATCTAAAATATCACATCATAGTAGACAAAACTCTTGGCTCTATATCAATAATAAAATCTATGTTTCTATTTAAATACTCATTATATTCACCTTTTATGAAGTGTGATGGGTCATTAAAATAAATGCATGTTGCTTCTAAGGAATAAGAAAATTGAGCTTAAAACTGTGTTGTGAATTAAAATTCTGCACAAATGGCTCGTGTTTACATGTACTGCACCCTCTGAAACAGGTAATTTATCCAGCTGACTGCAGAGCCTTCCCATCTTTTTCATGTATAACTAAGTAATTACCTCAGCCAGAATGAGGCATTTTGAAAATGGATTGACTTTCTAAAGAAAATAAATAATGTTCAAGCCAGCAAATAATTTTCAAGCAATGGAGGAGAATGAATGTTTGGAATTAACATGTTTGTTCATGGTTTTAATTTTTTTTCTATAATTCAATGTCAGAAGTCTAAATGATTCCCATTGAAATTACACTTATTGTCCACAGGGCTCTTGGTACCGAAAAAACAGCACAAAAAAATCCCACAAAAGTACCCATTCACAACCTGGCGTCTGCTCTCTACAATTTTGTATGTAGTGAAAGTTAAACATAATATAAATTGAAATGATCAAAGATCTAATTATCTAGGGTTAGTTTTCTACTTAATTTATTTTAGACAGAAACAAACAAAAAAAATCATTGTTGTCCAGTTGGATACCATGTCCAATATTTCAGCATGTATGTTCCTGAGTATTTCAAGTCTATCCATTCATTCCCTGCCTCTCTCACTTTTCTGCCTTGGAATCCTAGAGTCTGGAATCTGAAATGAGAAACTATTGGCCTTCGCAAAGGTAACACACCAACCCCACCAACCTCCACACAGATCATGTAGGATGGTACTGACAATCAATTAGCTGTATTTCCAATTAGATATTTTTACAAGTATAATTTAGTGTAATTATATAAAAATTTATATATACTCTATAATATAATTAACATTAAAAGTTTAGTTATTAATAAATTTAACTCTACAACTGATATTTTAGGGAGTTCTGCTTTTAGTTAGGATGTTAAACATCCAGACAGGCCAATTAGAAATATTAGAACTAGAAAATGTTTAGAAACAAATACATAAAGCCATAATTTCAGAACTCACTGTGGATACCAAGAAGTCTAAATTAAGTCTAAACGATCTGACTGGTGGAAAAGGAGGGCACTTTCCTAAGTGAGCAGAGAGATCAGCGTTTCCTCCAACTGAGGGGCCTGTGCTGAGTTTGGACCTGGAGAAGCAGAAGATCAATCCTAATGCAGGAGGATGGACTCTGTCAGAGGAGGACAACAGCCAGTGAAGTTTCAGAAGTGGTAGGGGCTGCCTGGTTGCATTGAGATCTGCAGAAACCTCAGACCCTGAGCTGGCTGTCACTGAGTGCTTACCAGAACAGAGGCTCTGGGGAGGGCATGGAAGGCCCAGGGAGACCTCTGTAATCTCCTGGTCCTGGGATCACTAGAGGGAGTACAGGGAAGTCCTTTCCATCAACACATTTGAAACCAGAGATGAACTAAAGCTAAAACTGCAACCTGCCCTAGACCAGCTTGATTCTTAACTTGATCAAAGGGATCCATATCTGCATTTGTTTCCTAGGTCCACCGTAACAAAATCACCAAAATTCTGAGGTGTCTTCAAAAGACAGAAATTTATTCTTTCACAGTTCTAGGGATCAGAACCGGATATTGAAGCATGGCAGGGCCACACTCCCTATGAGACCATCACTCCTTGCCGTTTCCAGTACCCTGTGGCTGCAGTTGACTCCCTGGCTTCAGGCTACATCACTTCAATCTCTGCCTTCAGTTTTCACATTGCCTTCTCCTCTACTTTTGTGCCTTTTCCTCTTTTGTCTCTTATAAGGATACTTGTCATTGGATTTATGACCCACTCATGAAACCCAGGATGAGCTCATCTCAAGGCCCTTAACTTAATCACATCTTTAAATATCATTTTCTCAAATAGAGTCACATTCATAGGTTCTGGTGGTCAAGGGGTGGATGAATCTTTTGGGGACCGCTGTTCAACCCACTATAGGCCCTCACACTAGCCACCTAACAGAAGAAAAGGCACAGCCCTTTCTGAGGGAAAACAATGCCTACTGCAGTCTCTTTGGTTCTTTATACACAACATACAGCATACATGAAAAAAGAAACAAGACAATGTGAATTGTAATCAAGAGAAAATACAACCAATAGGAGCAAACCCACAGATGATCCAGACATTAAAATTAGCAAACAAAAAGAACATTAATTACTATAAATGTTAAAATTTTTAAAAGATGAAGAAAAATGAATATAAAGTTAGCGAAATTTAACAGAAAAATGAACTATCTATAAAGGAACCAAATGGATATTCCAGAATTTAAAATTCCATTTCTGAAATTAAGAATTCATTGAACGACCTTAACAGCAGACTGAAAATAGCAGAAAAAAAGGCATGTGGCATAAAAGACAAATCAGTAGAAATTATCTGAAACACAAAAAGAAAAAAGAATAGGGAAAAATAGAAGAGATCATGAGAGACATGTGAGATCCTCTCAGATATTCTAACAGATATGCAACTATTATCCCACAAGGAGAGAAGACAGAAAGTGAGCAGAATCAATGTCTGAAGAGATGATGGCTGAGAAGTTTCCAAAATGTATAATGAACATCAACTCACATATTCAAGAAACATAGTCAATCCCAAACATGGGAGCAAAAAAACGTAAAGGAAAAAGAAAAACCCACCTCAGCACATTAAGCAAAATGTCAAAAATGAAAGACAGAGAGATTGCCAGAGTCAAAAAAAAAAAGAAAGCATGAAAAGAAGCATGACACAAAAGAATACATATTGTGTGACTCCACTCATATGAAATACATATGAATCTATTTCATTCATAAGAACAGGTAAGATTAATCTATAATAAAACAGAATGTGGTTACCTCTGGAGAGTATGGGAAAGGGCTGTAGCGTTGACAGAAGAGGCTTTGAGAGAAGTTTTTGAAAGAAATGTTCTCTGTTTTGACCTGGAGGGTAGTTATGGGCAGATACATATGTAAAAAAACACTGAGCTGTACACTTAAATTATGTATGTTTAACTATACGTAAATTATTCCTTCCTTTACAGAACAACAGGAATGGGTCTGCAAATATCTACCCCATGCTTGCCAGTCATAATGAGATAGATTCAGAATTTATCAGCAGAGTTCTAAACAATCATTCATATATTCATTTAGCCACAAATATTAATTGCATACTCACTTCATGTCTGGGCATTAGGGCTATATCAGTGAACAAAACAGGGAAAAACCTCCTGGCGTTTTGAAGCTTAAATTCTAGTAGGGATAATCAAATACTATCTAATAAGTGAATGTTTTCACGTATTAAAAGGTGGTAAAAACTGGAAAGGTGAGAGCAGAGCTAGGGGGAGGAGGACTGTGCCGGTAGAGACTTGCTGAAATGTAAAATCAAGTGGAAAGGGTGGGCTTAAAAGAGATGTGGGGGTTAGAGATTTGAGTGTATGGGGAAGAATATTACAGCCAAATGGATCAGCCAGAGCAGAGATTCTGAAGCGGCAGTCAGACATGTAGGAAAATCGAGAAGTCTAGTTTGGCTGGAGTACACTTCATGCTGTTTAAAGAGGAAAAACAGAAAACAAGAAGGTGAGAGGTGGTGAAAATGAAAATGCAGTAGGATCAACGGATTAGAGGCCCTGAGGGCTGCAGATTGACGGAGTTGGGATATTCACAGAAATTACCTAGAAAGAAGATGGTAGTGGTAGAGAGGATGTGAGAAACTGCAATCACAAAAGGGGTTACATTATTGTTAATGGTGTGGCCCAAAGTACTAGAATAGGGGTCAGTGGCTGAGGTTGGGTGTAGGGCAAGGACATCCAAGAGAGAAGGAGAAGGGACTGAAAAAACAGGGTGCTCAAAGGATCGCCTTTATGTGTATTAAAACCATCAAGAATGAAAACCAGAGTTATGTTGGTGAGAGTGACCAGAAGCCAACAGCTAAAGTAACCAGGAAGGGCATGGGCAGATGCCTATAAATACGAAGAGCAGTGGCACATTCAGTTTGAAGACACGAGAGTCAAACCTGGAAGGCTTCAGGGAGGGAAAGGGAGAAGTCTGGAAATAATCACAAGGAACAAAGACTACAATTTTCTCACCTCCAGCCCCCAAAGGGACTGTTTGCAAGAACTGCAGAGCAGCAACGTCCTCAGTGAGAACCAGGTAGAGCAGAAAGTAAAGATAAAGTTCAGAAAAGAGGGTCCAGAGGGACAGGGCAAAGCGTGGAGAGCAGGGGTGGGGCAGAGTTGAGCAGTGACCTTGCAATCTGGGCTTCTTGATGAAACTGACATCACTGGGGATAAAGGGTGAGACACAGTTGGGCTGGTGGTATCAAAGGAGCAGCTGATGCCGGGCTGTGAGCCTGAGGGGTCAGTGGGGAGTGAGTGCCTGCGTCTTCCCTGTGGCTTTTGTGGATGAAAGTGAGGCAGACTGGAGAGACTGAGTCATAGTCCAGACATATGGGCCACTCTCTTGAACATGCTTAAATGTTCTTTTACCAGCACAAATTCACTGCATGCCTCCTAACTCGAGCTATTTGACCAAAAGCACACCAGGGAATAACAGGACAATAATTTTTCCAACTTGCTAATATATAATAAAAGCCAGCAGGAGCTTGCAGCATTCACGGCAGTGCTTTGCGGGATCGAGGAGGGAGGAAGTGCACGCATTAAGTGTCCTCCAGTCAAGCTTTCAAAATTAATTCAAGGACGTGAACAAAGATTGGAGCCGATTCAAATCCTTCCCCATTGGAAAAAAAAATCAACAAAACTACAATTTTAACTTTGAAGAAATTTAGGCACTGGTGAATGTTACACTCCCACCAAACAGTGATCAGTTTCCTGCATTATTGAAATTCAGTAGCACACCTCCCCACATCGCCACTGAAGTAAGTAAATATCCCAGAATTCAAGTGAGGACAGTGACTCAGCGAGGGAGTCTGAATGAGCCCACTCTCCCACAGGGGGTGGTGATGGTCACGGCAGCCTTCCCGCCTCTGGAAACCGGCCCAATGAGAAGCCACATTTGGAATGAACACAACACGTAGGCTGCTAAATGCCACCATCGCAGTCGTCGTTACCATTTATTTTTAAAATATTTTTTCAGTGAAGTGTCAACTAAGGCATCACAGTTATTACCAATTTAAAAGAAAGCACCGTGGGAAGTGGCCCATTTAATTAATTATAGCCCATGTGTGGTGCAGCCCAAACAATGGCACACTTCACAATTACCCCAACATAACAGAACATCGAACAGAAAGCTCCCTTTCTCTGCTCCCTGTGCTGTGCTCCCTGTGAACTGCAAGTCACAGTCAGAGAGATTGCCAAAGGATCAGAAGAGCCCAGCACTCCATCCTCACTGGAGTACAGACAAGAAATCAGCAATGAAGACACAGGTGACAGGAAAGGCATGGCAGCACCCCTGATGAATCACCGTCCTGCATTGAGGGGCCCTGCTAAGGTCCTTGGGGTGGAGAAGAGCTCTCAGTGCCACAGCAGAAGGAATGCCATTACCAGGGACCAGCTCCTCCCAGCACAAGGCAGGAAGAGTCTGCTCAAAACAGAGAGACCTACATGAAATTCAAGTGCTGCCTCTTGCTAGCTGAGTGACCGTGAGCAACAGACTTATACAACCCAATCTTCCTTTTTCCTCACCTGTAGAATAAAGGGAATGATACCAAATTTGCCCACAAGTGTAAAGTTTCTAACTAATAGGCATAACATACAAAAGTGTATAGTAGGCACTCGGGAGGTAATAATCATGGATGATGATATTATCACATAAAGGTGGGAAAAGAAATCTTCTCATGTTAGGTTGAGAGCAGTACAGTTAATCAGGAGACCATGATCTGAGCTGCCTGTTGGTCGGTAACCAGGGTCTGTCCTGGTCTTGAGAGAGCAAACCTACATGAGCCATGCTCTTGAGGGGAGAGGGGGGCAGGTTTGCATTTGGCCACGGAATTCCCCATCACTTGCACACGTGGACACCCCTTACCCTGTGCCCCTGCACTCTGAAGACGGGCTGTCTGATATCTCACCCGCTACTAGGTACTTGATTACTTACTTGTAAATCCTGAGAGCTCTCTGATTTGCAAGGTTTTCTGTTCAGTGGTAGAGTCGTGCGTGGCTTACGGAAGCTACAGGATATTTTCTGACATGAATTCCATGTTGGGCGGATAGACTGGCATGAGTCATTCCACTACAAGCTTCAGACCATCTGAGGAACATGCACACAAATGTCTGCAAACAGCACACTCAGAGAAAGCCTCACTACAATTTTTTGCAGTTGAAAAAGGCAGAAATTTGTTTTTATTATGAAAACACTATTTTAAGGATAAAATATTTTGTGGCTGAGGGGAAGCATTTTTAAAACCCCGTGCAATCACTACCCCTGTTCAGTTTAATTTCTGCAGATGTCTGCTGCTTATCTGATTGGCCTTACTGGCTGTCCCATAAAGCTTGGCCTTCCTGTACCAGAATAACAGAGCAGGGTTTTTGACAACTCTTTGCAAACCACCCCAGAGCAGACAATGTAATATTTTGGTGGACCCTGAGGTCAGTAGATGAGAAGCTGTGTTGGCTTAGTTCCACTCCTCTCCATCTTCTTCGTTCACAGCTCCCTTCCCCCCAGCTCTCTTCATCCCTCATCCCCTCTCCCTGTCCCACACTCTCCTCCCATTCACGCAGTAACCAGCCAGAGCACCCGCCACACCCCCAGAAGAATGTCTAATCACCAACAGCTCCACTGATAATCTGCTTCCCCACAACTCCAAGAAACAGCCTAATTTGTGCCTATTTAGAGTTCCTCTTACATACAACCCTATCTTCTTAACTTGACTCTGGATACACATAATTCTTCCTCTTAAAATTTGGGGCTTTGGTTCAAGTTGTGAATTGAGTATTCACTAGAAAAGTCACATCATTTATGAAACCTCCCATGGGGCTAGCTCCCGTGGGGCTATCTATCCAAAAGAAAATGTCCAAAACTATAAAACTCTGATCCCCTTCTCCGTATCAAAAATGCTCAAAGAGGGGCTGAGTGACTTAAATGCAGAACCTGAATATTCTGAACATCTTACTGTCTCAGTAATAAGCCTAAGGGTGTCCCAGTGGGGCTGGAGAAGCAAGAGGAAGCCACAACCATGTTGTTTGAGACCCTGAATTCAGCTATGTCTGTAGACAGACCCAAGTCCTCCTGTTCAGGGAGCCAATAAACTAAGCTGGTTAACCTTTCTAGGCTAGGTTAGACCTGGATCTCTCTCTCACCTGCAACAGAAGAACCTTGAATTCCTCCATAATCTGAAGTTCCATCCAAAAGACAAGGCCACGCAAGGCCCTGAGTAGCTTACAGATAAAACTAGAAAAGTGGGCCTAAACCAGATAGCTACCATTGGTGCTAAAAGCCCTCATGCTTCAACTATTTCTTTTTTTTTTTAAGTTCTGGGGTACATGTGCAGGATGTGCAGGTTTGTTACATAAGTAAATGTGTGCCATGGTGGTTTGCTACACCTACCAACCCATCACCTAGGTAATAAGCCCAGCATGCATTAGTTATTTTTCCAAATGCTTTCCCTCCCCTAATCCAACCCCTGACAGGCCCCATTGTGTTCTATTCTGCTCCCTGTGTTCAGCTCCCGCTTATAAGTGAGAACATGCAGCGTTTGCTTTTCTGTTCCTGCATTAGTTTGCTGAGGATAACAGCTTCTAGCTCCATCCATGTCCCTGCAAAGGACGTGATCTTGTTCCTCTTTATGGCTGCACAGTATTCCATGGTGTATATGTACCACATTTTCTTTTTCCAGTCTATCATTGATGGGCATTTGGGTTGATTCCATGTTTTTGCTATTGTGAAGAGTGCTGCAATGAACACATGCATACATGTGTCTTTTTAATAGAATAATTTCTATTCCTTTGAGTATATATCCAGTCTTGACTGTGCTAACCAGGCCCCTACTTGGTTCCAGGTACAGCTTGCCTTTTCACAACGCTGGTATTCCTGAGCAGCCTTCATCTGTGAAGCTGCCGACTGTCTGTGATTCTGTCATCCACCTCGTCCTAGTGACCCAGACTTCCATTTAGCCAAGGTTCCTGCCACACCCAGATTTCTACAGGTACAAACTCATTTGTGATCACTGCTGCCCTTGGAAGTATTTGCAGGAAGTAATGCAAAGTTTTGACACCGTTAAGCCCGCAGCCTGGAAGAATCTGTTACGTTAAGTGGCGCAGGTCAGACAGAACTGGGGCTGGGGTGGCGCACCTTCTCTCCTTTCTCCATTCACCCACTTTCAGTGCCTCTTAATTCAGCCTGTTTCTTGGATCCCCGCTCCCTTTCTTGATGTCACTATGATCACCTAAGCTAATCTAAATATTGCTTTCATCTTTCTTCAGTCTCTCCTTGTGGATATTTTACTGCTGATGAAAAATTATCTTATTTGTGATCAACACATCTTCACAATGAAAATGTGAATAACACAACTTAAATATAGCATAAAGCCTGCACCAAGCTCATCTCAGGGTTGCAACCACTCACTCTCACAGCGATGAAGCAGTCATTTCAGCTCCATTTGTCTGTTTTATTTCCCCACATGTTAATGTGATATATTCCCTGTTGATAATAAGATTTCTGATCTTTATCAGAGAAAAACACTATATCAAAACCCAGAAATTCTGCACCACTCTCAACATACTTCATTTATCCTAATCTCTGGTGAGATTTCATGTCTAAGGGAGTCTTTTGCCTTATTTCTGCATCTTGTACCATAGTCTGATACCGACTGTATCACACATATTTTCAAAGAATAACCATGATATAGGTGATGGGGAGGAAGGCAGCAAACCACATTGCCATGTATGTACCTATGCAAC